>PVHP010017465.1:21442-34518 GCA_004024765.1 Zapus hudsonius | reverse complement strand
GTTTTCCCTGCCAGAATGGAGTCTCCCCTCGAGTCCGTAAGCCAAATAAACCCATTCCTCCACAAGCCGCTTTTGTTTGGGTTCTTTCTGTGCAGCAACTAGAAAGTTGACCGCAATAGTATCTCAACTTTGTAGATGATGTCATGTTGCAATTCATGCAAAAGCAATGAATATATGTTCTTATAACCCACAGACACCCCCGCACAAAGGTCTTTCTTTCCTTGGCTGTTCTTTGGCCCCAAATACTTGTTTTCTCTTTCCCTCTTTTTTCCTTTGGATCTTAGCTTAGTGAGCACTTCTTCCATAGATGTCTGGTAAGCCTCAGAACAGGGTCACAGGGTTACCCTTGGCCTAGCACTGGTCATAAGTATCATAACTGCCATATGCTTGCCACACTTCCCTTTGTGACCCAGAGTTCCTAAAAAGTTGAGCCTGCATCTTTCATCATTATACCTCGACTGTTCAAAACATGGCTTCTGAATGAATACAGGATGAAGAAGAAAAATCTGGGCATCAGGCACCCTCTACCCCTCCGGCGTTGTGATGGTTAAGTTTTGTTATCAACTTGACCTTTTTAGTAATCTTAGAGGGAGAGTATCTGAGGATATTTGCAGGAAGGCAGCCTCTCAGTAAGGGGAAGGATGTAAAGAAGCTCCAAAAAGCTAGAAGTAAACATTCTTTCCTGTGTGGGCCATGCAGGAAGGAAATTCTAGAGACTTGGGAAACCATTAAGTTTGGGATAGGGCTGCAAGACCTCACCCTAGTAAAAATATAAGTATAAAATATATATATTATAAAAATATAAAATATAATATAAACAAATATAAAGGGGAAGGACATTTCTCACCCTAGCTCCCTGCCTCTTTGTTGTTATGTGTGTGGTGTTGATGGTTTTTCTCTCTGCTTGGACCTGTGAAAGGGGGCCAGCCTCTTTCACTGTTAAGGAACTTCCCCTGGATCTGTAGCTTCAATAAACCCTTTCCTCCCATAAACTGTCTGGTTTGGAGATTCATCCCATTGGCATGTGGCTGACTGTGACAGGCATCTTTCACCCACCTGCCTCATGAGCTCAGGGTTGTTGAGCATGTGGCTGATCTCGGGGTTCCGCTCCATCAGCTGCTGCATCTGGGGGTTGGCCATGATCAGGTGGCGCATCAGGTCAGGGTTTGACATCATGTCCTGGACCAAGGGGTTCTCCATGATCTGTGATAGCATCTCGGGGTTGGACATCAGCTGTCTTTGCATCTGTTGCTGCAGCTCCATGAAGTTGGCAGAGCCTAGGCCCAGGCTACCCAGGCCCAGGATGCCCCCAAAGCCAGCTGTGGGTAAGAGCAGGGTTATAGTCTACCTCTGGGCCTATTCCCCCTACCCAGCAGAGCCTCTGAATATGGGTCTTTCAAAATGGGTCCCATCTGGCTCTCACACATCCCTCTTCCAATCACTCCCATAGGCCCAGACCTAATAGGGATCTGGCAGAAAACAGTAAGCCGTCAGCACGGAGACCTCCTTGAAGGCCAAGCTAAGTACCACACGAAGGAGAGCGAAGCCAATCAAAAGACTGAAGACTGGGGGGCCAGTTCTCCAGCCTGGCTTTCCCTGCTCTTCTCCTCATCTGGAGCTCCCCTGACCTTATCTCTCTATTTACTCAACTTGGTTCCCCTCCTCTGAGAAGCTGTCACAGGTTATCCCCCCCACCATCCACCCAGCTTGGCAAAAACACCAATACCTAGAACCCTATGTGCTTTGCTCCTATGGGGTCAGGACAGGATCCATGTTTCTTCTTGGCACTCCCCCACTCCCCAGCCCAGCTCTGAGTAATGCTCTCCTCCATAAGGGCTTACAGAGAATTGATGCGCCGGCGCTAGGAGGCCCCTCTCCTGCCCCAGGGGAGGGTCCCCCGCCACTGCTTCTCCGGCTTCCACTGCCAGCATCCGAAGTGGCACCACCAGAGCTGCAGGGCTGGACAGGGGTGGCAGGTGAGGCAGGGGTGGTGGAGGGTGCTGAGGCAGGGTCAGGAGTGGAGGGGGGAGAAGCGGTGGCAGACACTGGATCTTGAGCCCTGAGGACAGAGAATGGACAATCCTGGTAGGATTGAGTATGAAAGGGAAGACAAGAGATCCAGCTGCTACCAGCCCAAACCAGCTGCTGAACAACCATACCCACCCTAACATCAGGCTGGCAGATTGCAGGGAGGTGAGGGTAGTCCATATAGCAGTGAGAGGGAGGAAGGTGTTAATTTCATTGGTCTTTACAAGGCATTCTGGGATTTAACAATCAGCCTTCTTTTCTAAAGTCGACCCACCTGATGAGGCATGGGCAATGCTCCTCAAAACACAGGTGACCAGGTAAGAAAGGACTCAAAGGTGAGCTCAGGCAAGAGCTAGGTCTGCTCCCCTCCTGGACTTACTTCTGCGGGGTCTTGATGACCAGATGGACAGTGAGTCCGTCCTTGATCCCGTGCTGGTTCAGGGTGTCCCCATCCTTGAGGATCTTGCCTGCGAAGATCAGGACCAGCTGATCCTGCTGGGCCTTAAACCTCCTGGAGATTTCCTCCTTAAACTGGGACCAAGAAGCAGAGGTTACAGCAGAGTCTACAAGGACCCTGCCTCTTCTTCAGGAGTGCCTGCACCATCCTGCTTTTTTTTTTTTTTTTTTTTTTGAGGTAGAGGCTCGCTCTAGCCCAAGCTGACCTGGAATTCACTATGTAGTCTCAGGGAGTGCTGGAATTAAAGGCGTGTGTCACCACACCAGGCACCATCCTGCTTTGAGCTCTACTCATGGGATGGACTTCCCATAGTTTCAACCTCATCCCTCTAGCAGCAATCAGCAGCTCCTTTCTGAACCAGAGTGCTGGACAGTCCGCAGTTACCCACCCCCAGCTTCAGTTCCTCCACTCAGTTCCCCTTGAAGGTACCATGGGGCAGCCTTTGGATCCAGGTTTGTCTATCTTCAGCCTTCTCTAACTCCCAGCATTCTTGTCACAGCTATAACAAATAGATCCTAGTTAGTGGGCATGACCTATTTGTGAGTTAACAATCTAGTGTATTGGTTATTATCTCCTTTTTTTTTTTTTTTTTGGTTTTTCGCGTAGGGTCTCACTCTAGCCAAGGCTGACCTGATATTCACTATGTAGTCTCAGGGTGGCCTCGAACTCATGATGATCCTCCTACCTCTGCCTCCTGAGTGCTGGGAGTAAAGGTAAGCGCCATCATGCCCAGCTTTATCTCCATTAAAAAAAAATGAGGCTCACAGAAGCAGGTAATAAGTCTTGGGGAGAATGGAATGTCTAGGCTCTTAATCACACACACAGACTTGCAATTAAGAGTTGGTTTTCTGGGGCTAGAGAGATGGCTTAGCAGTTAAGGTGCTTGCCTGAAAAGCCTAACGACCCAATACCCACCTAAAACCAGACGCACAAAGTGGGGCATGCATCTGGAGTTCCTATGTAGGAGGCACTGGCATGCCCATACCTATCTGCCTCTTTCTCTCTCTCAAATAAATAAATGAAATATTTTTTAAAGTTATTTTCCAGGCTGAAGTCAACGCTTGCTCACAAAACCTCACGGTCTGGGTTTGATTCCCCAGTACCCAAGGGAAGCCAGATGCAAAGTGGGGCATGCGTCTGCAGTTCGCAGGCAGTGGCAGGAGGCCCTGGCACACCTATACTCATTCTGTCTGCCTCTCTCTCACTCTCTCAAGTAAATTTTTAAAAAGGGGGTTGTTTTCCAACCCAGCTTTTCAGGCAACACTTTAAATTCTGGTAGTCATTTTATGTCGGGTGGGAGAGCAACATGGGGCACACCACGGGCTACCATAGACTCTTTTACTGCTATCAGCCCCTCCCAAACCAAACTAAGCAAAACAGACCAGCACATACTCTAAAAAGAGCGCACTTGCTAAGTAAAAGCAGCTTCCAGATTCCCTTTCTTCCAACCAGATGGCCTCTCCTAAGCCCCGCCTATGTGAAATTCTGGAGCGGCCGCCAGCAGCAGGGAACAGAGTCGTCCCTCTCATTCAACATTTTGTTGAGCACCTACTGCGCTCGGGAAATCCTACAAGAGCTGAAAAGTACACCTTACCGCCTGGGGGTGGGATCAGGACGATTTGGAGAGGGGGTGCACCCCAGCGCCGCGCGCTCCCAGGGGCGCACAGCGGGCGCCCGGGCCTCGGTCAAAGAGGCAGCCGGGCGGGGGTGTGGGGGCGCGCTCTGCCCGGGGGCCTCGGACCCCTCCCAGGCACCGGGGCGCACACCGCTCGCGGGCCCGGGGTGCCTCCCCATGGGGGTGGAAGGTGTCGCTTCCCCACGCTCGTCCACCACGCCCCCAGCCCCGGCCACTCGGCCGAACGCGCCCGACGCGCGCCACGCTCCGCAGACCCGCTCCGGCAGGCAGGGCGCCCCCTACCCTCGCGCGTCCCCACGGCGGTCCCCGCCCGAGGCCCCCTCCTCCGCGCGCCCCCACACCCCCGCCCGGCTACCTCTTTGACCGAGGCTCGGTCGCAGATCACAATCTCCTCCTTGTCCTTGGGGGTCTTGACGGTGACCCGGATGGGGGGCCTCGTCTCGGCCCCGTTCGGCTCCGCCATGCCGCCGCCGCCGCCACCCGGCCGCCCGCCAGCCCGCCCGGCTCCCCCCCCCCCCCCCCCCCCACCCACCCGGGCTCCCGAGACTCCGACTCCCCCGCCCCTCCCCTCCTCCCGCGCCCCTCCTCCAGGGCTCCCCGCCCCACCCCTCCCCAAGGCTTCACCGCCCCCTCCGGACTCGCCGCAGCCACAGCGCCCCGGGCGGACCGGGGGGCCCACTGCAGCGGGATCCGCCCATGGCCCGGCCCGGCCCGGCTCCCGCGGAGCCCGGGGACGCGGACGGAGGGCGGGGCGGCCCTGCAGGGGCTCCCGGGGCGGGAACCTCCCTCCGGCTCGCGGACAAAGGACGGTCCGTGCGTCCGCTTGATCTCCCCGGCCTGCGTTAACGTGGGTCTTTCTCGGGAGGCCGAGTCTCTTCCGGGCCTGGGGTCTCTCCTGACTCCGAGGTTACTGGACGTGGGAAAAGACCCCGGACTGCGCCTGGGCGGGTTCAGACCAGGGGTTTGGCCCCCGAGGCCTTGCTGAGACTTGGAGGCGTCAAGATAATGCTGCCTTCCCCTCTTCTCAGATTGCACGCTACATAGGATCTGCTCAGTGGTTAAAGGCGCTTTCCTGGAAAACCTGCCGTCCTAGGTTCGATTCCCCAGTACCCACGTAAAGCCAGATGCACAAAGTGGCGCATGCATCTGGAGTTCTTATGCAGTGGCTGAAGGCCCTGGCATGTCCATTCTTTCTGTCTCTCTTCTATCTCTCTGTTTGCAAATAAATACTATTTTTTAAAAAACTGCTTTGAAAAGCAAGGGAGTGGCTCACATACATAGTTTTTGTTATTAAATCACGGGATGCCAAAGACACACAATGCCTCTCTTCTCCCCGAAGGGGTTACAAGTCCTTCTAACACAGCCACCGTCCTTCACTCCCGCTCTCTCCCCGCCCCCAGAGCCGCGTGGTCCGACTGGGCCGGCAAACTACAATTCCCAGGGTGCCTCGCGAGGCCTCAAAGAAACTACAATTCCCCGCGTCCCCGGTGAGAGGCGGGACAAGTCTTTCAAGTCTCCGTAGCCAGACTACATAAGACTACAACTCCCAGGGTGCATCGGAGCTGGTGGGCGCTCGGGCTCGGGATAGCCGCGGAGACCAGTTGGAGGCAGCTGGGTTCTGAAGCTCAGGGTTAGCATGCTGCGGCCCAAGGCTCTGACCCAGGTGTTAAGCCAAGCCAATACCGGCGGAGTCCAAAGCACCCTGTGAGTGCACCCCGAGGAGCCGGGCGGCGAGCGCCGGAGTGGGGTGGTGCGCGACTGGGAAAGGTAGGGAGGAAGGAGGCCGCCGAGACGGGCTGCAGCCTCCGGAACCGGCAGAGGATTCTCCGAAAGGGATGCTCAGGGCGTGGGCATGTTCCAGACCACATCCTTGCTTCTTAGAAGCGCCGGTAGCAGCAGGTGGGGTGAGCACCCAGGAGCTTCACTCCTCCTCCTCCTCCTCCTTCGAGTACGGTGATATATCTCCCCGCCCCTTTCCAGGCTTCTGAACAACGAGGGATCCTTGCTGGCTTACTCAGGTTATGGGGACACGGATGCCCGGGTCACCGCGGCCATCGCCAGTAACATCTGGGCCGCGTACGACCGGAACGGGAACCAAGCATTCAATGAAGACAATCTCAAATTCATCCTTATGGACTGCATGGTATGGAGAAGGAAGTCAGACCCCCCCCCAGGGGTTCCCCAAAGGGCCATCTCGAGCTCATCTTGAATGGGTGAGGGGTAGGGGCCCGCTTCCGAAGATCACCAAGAATTGGTGTGCAGCAGCATTTGGAATAGCTAGGCCTCTAGGTGGTGGGGAGGAAGGAGCCCTGGGCCAGAGGTCTGACTCAGGTCCTGATCCCCCATCCTTTGCCCGGTGTGGAAACCAGGGGTAAGTACCTGAGCCTCTTTTTCTCATCTTTAAGGAAGCATAAGTCCCTTCCCACCTCCCACCACACAGGTGTGTTTGAAAAATAAATGAAAGAATGGATATAAATGATAGTTGACCATACACAAAGTGTCATCTCACTTTTTAAATTTTTATTTATATATTCAAGAGATAGAAGCATATATATATGAGAGAGAGAGAATAAGTAGACCAGGACCTCTAGCTTCTTCAAACAAACTCCAGACACATGTGCCACCTTGTACGCCTGGCATTATGTGGGTACTGAGGAACTGAAGTAGGGACCTTAGGCTTTGCAGGCAAGCGCCTTAACCGCTGAGCCTTCTCTCCAGTCCTTTTAAAAATTTGTCTTATTATTTATTCGAGGGAGAGAGGGAGGCAGATAGACAAAGAGAGAATAGGTATCATCTCACTTTTCCTGGCTCACAGAACACAGTCTTCAGACTTGTGCAATGCTTGTAGTTTATGAAAAAGGAAATCCAGAAAGGAGTGACAGACTGAACTTGTTGGGAACATTCGTTGCTGAGTATGCTAGTCAACACGTATTTAGTTCCCTGCGGTGCTTTGGGGACTAGCAAAAAAAGTTTCAAGTTCCAGGCCAATCTGGATTACATAGTAAGTTACAGCCAGCCTAGGCTACATGGTAAAATCCTATGGGTGGATGGATGTAACAGAACAAAAACCCTAGTCTAATGAAGCATTCAGTGTTAACCTGGCCTAGGCTATGCAGTCTCAGGGTGGCTTTGAACTCACGGCAATCCTACCTCTGCCTCCCAAGTGCTGGGACTAAAGGTGTGCACCACCACACCTGCCACAGTGGTTTTTTGTTGTTGTTGTCGTTTTTTAAATTGTATTTTATGTGTGTGGGAAGAACACACCAGGGCCTCCAGCTGCAAAGGAATGCTCATCAGGTTTTATATGGGTGGCTGAGGAATTGAACCCAGGCCGTCAGGCTTTGCAAGCAAAAAGTGCCTTTTACATCTCAGCCATTTTCCCAAACCCCATTTTTTTGGTTGTTATTTGTTTATTTTTAAAATATTTTGGGGGCTGGAGAGATGGCTTAGTGGTTAAAGCATTTGCCTGCAAAGCCTAATGACCTGGGTTAGAGTCCCCAGTACCCACATAAACCCAGATACACAAGGTGGCACATGCATCTGGAGTTTGTTTGCAGTAGCTGGAAGGCCTGGAGTGCCCATACTTTATCTCTCCTCTGTCTCTCTGCTTGCAAATAAATAAAATATTTTTAAAAAATAAGAACATGTAGTGTAAGGATATTAAAAGTGTAAAGAAAAGCCAGTCTTGGTGGTATACACCTTTAATCCCAGGACTCGGAAGCAGAGGTAGGAGAATCATTGTGGGTCTGAGGCCAACCTGGCACTACACAGTGAGTTTCTAGGTCAGCCTGGGCTAGAGTGAGATCCTGCCTCAAAAATACAAAATAAGGGCTGGAGAGATGCCTTGGCAGTTAATGCATTTGCCTGCAAAGCAGAAGGACCCAAGTTCAATTCCCCAGTACCCACATAAAGCCAGATGCACAAGATGGCACATGTGTCTGGAGTTGTGTGCAGTGGCTGGAGGCTCTGGCGCCATTTGCTCTTTCTCTCAAATAAATAAATAAATAAATAAATAAATAAATATTTTTTTTTTCGAGGTAGGGTCTTGTTCTAGTCCAGGCTGAGCTGGAATTCACTCTGTAGTCTCAGGGTGGCCTTGAACTCACAGCGATCCTCCTACCTCTGCCTCCTGAATGCTGGGATTAAAGGCATGAGCCACCACGCCCAGCTAAAATATTTTTTTAAAATACAAAATTAAATTAAATTTTTAAAAAGTAAAGAAATGAAAGGGAAATTAGAGTGAGGTGAGGACATGTGTCAGGATGTCTCCCTGAACAAAGATCTGAAGGGAAGGGGAGAAGCCATGCAGCTCTCTGTAGGAAAAATATTTCAGACAGAAGGACAATTACAGAGGACCTAGGGCAGAGTGACAAATTTTTTAAAAATATTTATTTATTGCCAGGCATGGTGGTGCACACCTTTAATCCCAGCCCTCGGGAGGCAGAGGTAGGAGGATCACCATGAGTTCAAGGCCACCCTGAGACTACATAATGAATTCCAGGTCAGCCTGGACTAGAGACCCTACCTTGAAAAACCAAAAATAAAAAAAATAAAAAAAATTATTTATTTGCAAGGAGGGAGGGAGAGGAAGAGAGAATAGACACACCAGGGCCTCCACCCACCATAAACAAACTCCAGGTGCATGTGCCAATTTGTGTATCTGGCTTTATGTGGGTACTGGGGTAATTGATCCCAGGTCCTTAGGCTTTGCAGATAAGTGCCTTAACTGCTGAGCTACCTGTCCAACTCTTGTGTGTGTTGTGTGTGTTTTGAGGTAGGGTCTCACTCTAGCCCAGGCTGACCTGGAATTCACTATGCAGTCTCCAACTCACAGGGATCCTCTTACCTCTGCCTCCAAGTACTAGGATTAAAAGTGTATCCTATGCCTGGCTGGCCTCTTCTCCTCTCCCTGTTCTGTGGCATTCCAGCCTTGTTGGTCTTCTACAAGTTGTCACTCTGCCCTAAGTCTCTGTAATTGTCCTTCAGTCTGAAATATTTTTTCCTACAGAGAGCTAGCTGCATAGCTTCCCCCTTCCTTCAGATCTTTGTCCACCACCACGCCTAGCAAAAAAGATTTTGATTATTTATTTGAAAGTGGGGGGAGCATGTGTGTGTCAGGGCCTCTTGGTGCAAACAAAATCCAGATATATGCACCACTTTGTGCATCTGGTATCGGGGAATTAAACCCATGTTGGCAGGCTTTGCAAGCAAGTGCCTTTAACCTCTCTGAGCTATCTACCCCATAGGCCCCCCCCCCCCGCAAATTTATTTATTTGCAAGCAAAGTGAGACAGAATGGGCAGGCCAGGGCCTCCAGCCACCTCAAAGAAACTCCAGAGGCATGCACCCCTTTGTGCATCAGGCTTTATGTAGGTACTGGGGACTCAAACTCAGGTCATTAACTCTGCGTGCAAGTGCCTTAACTGATGAGCCATCTTTCCAGCTTCCCATTTTTTTCTAAATCAGAGCCTAATATATCCGCTTATATACACCCTAAAAAGTTTCATGGACAGTTCTTCTGCTACATGCAATGTACTTCATTGCCATTTTAATTTTTTTCAAATGTTGATCAACTCTTTTAACTGATCTGCAATTGGAAAAGCAATACCATGAGATTAAAAGAGAAATGAGTTACTGTTCCCTGCCCTTCACCTTTTTTTTTGATAATTCTTGGCAGAGTCGAATTCTTTCATGTCTATATTGGCACCCACACCAACTAGGGTGAGTTGGGATTACAGAAAAAAAAAAAAAGCTAGCTTCTGGGAGACCCGGTTTCCTGGGTAACTTGGTTAGGAGGTGGCTGTGCTGAGGTTGGAATAAAGGCTCAGACCCCCATGTCCAGGACCAGGCAGAGCTTCCTGTCTGAATCCTGCTGTGCCAGGCCATGGGAGGAAGACACTATGTCTCTAGGGCCAGAGGAGCCCCTGGGGAGGGAAAGGATGAAATACTAAGCAGAACATTCCACTGCATCTGTCACCCCAACCAGGAGGGCCGTGTAGCCATCACCCGGGTGGCCAACCTTTTGCTCTGCATGTATGCCAAGGAGACAGTGGGCTTCGGAATGCTCAAGGCCAAGGTAAGATGTGCCCAGCCCTAGTGTCCATCACTGCGCCTGTCCACTCCCACCTGTGCCCATTTCTGGAGTTCCCATGTTTCCTCAGTCCATGTCTGAGGTGGGCTAAAGATGGGAGGGGGCTGGGGGCTGGTTGCTCAGTATGGCCTGGGGAGCAGACCTGGATTTGGGATCCCTCTGAGTAAGCCACGGGTGAACTGACTTAAACTCTCACCTCTTACAGGCCCTGGCCTTGGTGCAGTACCTGGAGGAGCCCCTTACCCAAGTTGCAGCATCGTAATGGTGTTGGTGGAAGCTGGCTTCAGAAAAGAGATCTCCATTTCGAGGGGCAGGGACCTGGAAAAACCTTGCTGGGTTGAGTGCGAGAGAGGAGGACTCTGCTTCTTCCTGAATAAATTTCAACTCCTGCCTTGTGCCTCGGCTACTTTTCTTGTATGAATGGAAGGAATCAGGACATAGGAAGGGACAGGAAGCTTAAAGAATTCCTCCTGTTCTGCAGGGGATATTTTCTCCCTTTCCATCACCAGAACCCCCAAATCCAGGATTCTCTTTTATTTCATGTGCGCACCTGTGTGTGTGTGCATGTGTGTGTGTGTGTGTAGGGCACACCAGGGTCTCTTACCACTGCAAATGAGCGTCAGATACTCACACCATATTTTGTGTCTGGTTTTATCATGGGTGCTGGAGGATTAAACCTTGCCCAACAGGCTTTTCGAGCAAGCACTTTTAACCACTGAGCCATCTCCCTCGTCCCATTTTGTGTGTGTGCTTCTTTTTGTTTTTTGAGGTAAGAGTCTCGCCAAGCTGACTTGGAATCACTATGTAGTCTTAGAGTGACCTTGAACTCATGGTGATCCTCCAAATTCTGAGATTCAAGACATGCACCACCATGCCCGGCCTCAGTCCTGCTTTAGTTCTTATTTATGTATGTATGTATGTATGTATTTATTTATTTATTTATTTATGTGTATGGTTATTTGACCTTTTCTGGTTTCTTGCTGCTGCAAACAAGCACCTGTCTGGCTTTTTACAAGGGTGACTAGAAGTTGAATCCAAGCCAACAGGCTTTGTTAAGCAGGCGCCCTCCCAAGTGCCCCCCCTTTTTTCTTTTTTTTGTTTTTGTTTTTGAGGCAGGGACTCACTCTAGCCTAAGCCTACCTAGAACTCACTCTGTAGCTCCAGACTGGCATCAAACTACCTCAGCCTCGTTGCTGGCTTTATAGGCTTGAGCCACCACATCTGGCCA
Organism: Zapus hudsonius; assembly: GCA_004024765.1. NCBI lineage: Eukaryota > Metazoa > Chordata > Mammalia > Rodentia > Dipodidae > Zapus > Zapus hudsonius. The sequence continues at coordinate 23,079 of PVHP010017465.1, read as the reverse complement.
GATCAGTAATTCTTGGCAGTGCTACCCCTCAGTGATGTGACTCCACTTAGCTCCTGCCACTCAGAAAATCATTTTACGTGGCAACACCTTGGGAGTAAGGAGCAAAGACAACTGGGTAGAGTGACATGCCTTTGATCGAGCCCTCTGGAGGCAGATGCAGGAGGATTGCTGTGAGTTCGAGGCTAGCCTGGGACTAGAGTGAGTTTCAGACCCTACCTTTAAAAAAAACAAAGAGTGGTCTGGAGAGATTGCTCAGTGGTTAAGGCACTTGCCTCCAGTGCCTAAGGCCCTGGGTTCAATTCCCCAGTACCCACATAAGCCAGACCCACAAGGTGGTGGCCCTGGTGCATTCTCTCTCTCTCTCTCTCTCTCTCTCTCTCTCTCTCTCTCTCTCTCTCACATCTCTCTGCTTGAAAATGAATAAATAATTTAAAAAAAACAAAGAGTGAAGGCTTGTCATGTTAGACACAGAAAGTACTGCCCTAAGGCTGGAGAGATGGCTCAATGGTTACCATGCTTGCCTGCAAAGCCTAACAAGCTCCCCCCCAAATCCTTTTTCCCAGGTGTTTGCTGTAGTTCCCTTCCTGTTGCTGGGACAAGACACCTGACCAAAAGCAGCCCATAGGAAAGGTTTCTAATGTGGCTTACAGTCTGCAAGAGAAGCTCCGTGCTGCCAGGGAAGCATGGCATGAGCAGAGGCTGGACCTCACCTCTGCCACAGCAGGTGGACAGCAGCAGCAGGAGAGTGAGCCCCAGCTCCAGCGAGGGGCAGCTGGCTACCGCACCCTTCATCAGGTCCCCAGCAAGCAAGGCCCCCCTCCCAAATTGCCATCAGCTGAGAACCAAGTCTACAAAACATGAATTTGTGGGGAGCAACTGATTCAAATCACCACAGTATTCATAGTTCAGCTAAACCCTCTGGATCTTTTGGTATGTTTTGGTTGTTTTGTTTCTACCCTAGTCCAGGCTGACCTGAAACTCACTCTCAGGTCCCAGGCTAGCCTAGAATTGGGATTAAAGGTGTGCACCACCATGCCCTGTTGGTATGTTTTTTTGAGCTGTGATGGTTTGATCCAGGTGTCCCCCACAAATGCATGTGTTCTGAATACTTGATCCCCAGCTGATGGCAGTTTTGGAGTCGAATTGGAACCTTGTTGGAGCTGTGTTATTGGGGACAAGCTTATAAACCAGCTTCCCCTGGCTAGTGTTCGGCACACCTTCCTACCACTATTTGCAGTACTGTGGTGGAAGTGATGTCCACCCTCTGCTCATGCCATCGTTTTCTCTGCCAGCGCGGAGTTTCCCCTGAAGTCCTTTCCTCCCATCACCTCCTTTCGGTTGGATTCTTTGTCGCAGCAACTAGTAGCCTAGACTGGTTGCCCAACCCTCCTCCACCTCGGCTTCTGGAAAGCAGGGATTACAGGTATTTGGCCCTCTCTGGATCTTTGCTATTAACATAATCTATTTGAAACACAGAAAGGGTATGGGCATGCCAGGACCTCCTGCCACGGCAAATGAACTCCAGATGAGTGTGTCACATTGTGCATGTTACTTTTCATAGATACTTTGTGGGGAATTAAACCTGGCCAGTCAGGCTTTGCAAGTGCATGCCTTTAACTGCTGAGCCATCTCCCCAG
>PVHP010017465.1:0-21342 GCA_004024765.1 Zapus hudsonius | reverse complement strand
CTTCCAGTTCCTCGTCCAGTGCCCTAGGAAGGGACACATGCAGGTAGGAGTCCCAGCTCCACCCAGGGTGAGAAATGCCCATCCCAAGCCCAGGCTCTAAGGAAGGGTCCCATATCTCTGCATTGTGGCAGGGGGTGGGGCCCAGCCCCCGGACATTGCCCCAGCAGCTCCTGGTGCCCCCAGAATGCCTCTGCCAGAGCTTCCAAAGGAAAAGTAGGAGGCTCGCCAGTTTCCCTCCAGGGATCTGTGTGCCTCTGTGTGTGTGTGTGTGTGTGTCACACACAGTGACAGTCCAATGGCTGCCAGCCTCCACCTCCACAGGCCCCTAGAATCCAACACTATGCATTTAGCCACCCAGCCTTACCAACTGTCGTCTCTGGGAGCAGGCTCTCTTGTTTGGGGGAGCTTGGGGCAGAGCAGACACCCAACCTGTTTAACCTGTCTGACGTCATCTCTCTCCACCCACCTGGGCCCCAGGTTCCCAGCTGTGCTCGCTCTTCCTGTTCTCAGCTTCCGTCCTTCCCACCTGCCAGAGCTGAGCTTCCGTCCGTCCGAGGCCCTGTCTGGACTCCCCAGTCCCTCACCCCAATGAGAAAAGAGCTGGATCCCTGTCTCTTAAGTTTGGGGCATTGAGCCAACACACAGCGTTGTGACCTCTGTCCCCTGAAAGCACCTGCACCCTCCATGAGGAGCCAAGATGGGGAATGGAACAGAGGATGATTATAACTTTGTCTTCAAGGGTAAGTTGTGGTCCTTGAAGAGGGAGGAAATGAGATGAGAGAGAGAGAGAGAGAGAGAGCAGGGGGAGAGAGAGGCTGTTAGCGGGAGGGAGAGGAAGGAAGCTTGAAGTGTGAGAGCCCGTTTGGCTGAAGATGCAGACATCCTAGTTAGTGAGTGTGTCCTACCGTTGTGAATAAAGATGCTGACTGATTTCATATCACCAGGTAGACTCTCTGCCTTGTCCTTAATAATGGCTCATACCCCTGGGAATAGTCAGTGCAGCCCAAGCAATGGAAGTCAGACTTCAGGAAGGACTTCCGTTCTGAAGAGAGGGAGAATTAAGCCAATTTAAGAGGGAAAAAAGTCACCTTTCTGGGCAGGTATATAGGGAAGGAAAAAAAGGAGAGACTGAACATTATTGAACTGGGTAATGAATCCTTAGGGAAGACATTGGGAAAATGGAACACATTTGAAGCAGGGTCTGACAGACACCACAGGACTTCCAGGTTCAAGCCTATGAGCCAGGCCTTCCCTGGGTCACTTTCCTTGAACCTGGACACCAGGCCCTGGATTCAGCCTGGCTGTCCCTGCAGGTGGCCACGCACCTTTATGCCTCTTTCTGGGCTCCAGCCCTGCTTCCAATCCCTCCTTGAAAGCCAGACAGACTGGTGACACTCTCCTCTTGCCACCACACCCCACTGCCTCTCCCAGTCCCACCCGGGGCCAGGCTAAGCCGGTCCTATTGGCATCTTTCCCAGGAAGCAGGGAACATGTAAGGCTTTGCAGTGGTATGGGGCGATCCTGATGACTCCAGGTGACTAGGTGCTGGCTATGCCCATTAATCACCTTAGCATCTCCAGAGTTATTTTTATTTTTTTTTATTTTACTTTTTTTTTTTGAGGTAGAGTCTCACTGTAGCCCAGGCCGACCTTGAATTCACCATGTAGTCTCAGGCTGGCTTCCAACTCACAGTGATCCTCCTACCTCTGCCTCCCTAGTGCTGGAATTAAAGGAGTGTGCCACCACATCTGGCCTCATCTGTCTTTTTTTTTTTTTTTTTTTTTTTTGGTTTTTCGAGGTAGGGTCTTGCTCTAGCCCAGGCTGACCTGGAATTCACTATGTAGTCTCAGGGTGGCCTTGAACTCATGGTGATCCTCCTACCTCTGCCTCCCGAGTGCTGGGATTAAAGGCGTGCGCCACCACGCCCCGCTTCATCTGTCATTTTGAGAGGCCCCTGCTGCTCACCAGTTGGCACAGGCAGGCGGAGTGTCCTGCACTGCTGTGGAGAAGTCCAGGGTGTTGGACGCTCAGTATGAACCACTTTGTGTGAAAGCAGGAGGAAATGGGTGAGAAGCCAGTGACCACGGAGGTTCCCCAGAGCCAAGCTGAGGCTGGGGGACTCTGGGATAGCTGCACTGGCCCTGGATGCCAGGGTTACCTATGAGAGGCATGACACCTCAAGACCACGTGGGTTTGTTGTGTGCCTCAGTCACTGCCTGTGCCCCCTGCAGGGAGATGGTGGGTGGAGGGAAGTCCCTCCTAGAAGAGGGAGGTAGGCATACATTCATATTTGGCACTCAGGGCACATGATAGATCCTGGGCAAATCATCGGCCCCCCCAGGTTGCCTTCCATGTTTATAAAATGGGGATGATAAAGGCATTTACCTCAGGGCATCGTTGGGATGGTGACTGGTATGGAGTAAGCACTCAATAAATGTTAACTACTGGTATTTCCATTTCACAGAGGAGGAAACTAAGACTTAGAAGCGTAAGTAATGGCTGAGGGAAGGATGAGGGAGAAAAAGTTCCTAGCCTGGGAGAGTCGGGAACAAATGCTCTTTCCACCTTCCTCCCATCCCTAGAAGTGTCACTTGCCAGCTTCTCTTTTTTTTGCACTTCCGTCCTGCCTGCAAACCATTATTAGAGACCTGCACCCTCCCTAATTCATGAATGCGCACCCCACATCTCCTACTGTCTTGGTACCTCTCTGCATGATGCCTGTCAACAGCCCACAGCCTTTATTCCATTGGCAGCAACAACAGGCCAGCTCTGCAGCCCTGGCAGTGCCTCTGTTTCTTTGTTGTTGGTTTTTTTTTTTCTTTATTTTTATTCGTTTATTTATTTGCAAGCAGAGAGAGAGAGAGAGTGTGGGTGTATGTGAGGGAATGAGTTCCAGGCTTGGTGGCCCACACCTTTAATCCCAGGACCTGGGAGGAAGAGGTAAAAGGATTATCATGAGTTCAAGGCCACCCTGAGAGTACAGAGTGAATTCCAGGACAGCCTTGGCTAGAGCAAGACCTTACCTTGAAAAAGAAGAGAGAGAGAGAATGGACACACCAGAGCCTCTATCCACTGCAAACAAACTCCAGACACATGCCTCACCCTGTGCGTGGGTGCTGGGAACTGAACATGGGCCAACAGGCTTTCCAACCAAGTGCCCTTATCTGCTGAGCCATGTCCCCAGCCCACCTCCATTTGTTTTAACCTTCTCAGCCTTTCAGCTACCAGTTCAGATGCCCACTGCAGTCTCTGCCAGAACCTGCTCTCTTCACAGGTGTGTGCTCATGTGTACAGGTGTGCTTACTCCTGTGTATGTGCATACAGAGACAGGAAGACACACTCTGCCATCCAGCCTTAGAACTCCATCCACCTTTTTTTGTGGGGGGAGGAGATTATTTTGAGGTAGGGTTTTGCTCTAGCCCAAGCTGACATGGATGGAATTCACTATGTAGTCTCAGGGTGGCCTCGAACTCACAGCAATCCTCCTGCCTCTGTCTCCTGAGTGCTGGGATTAAATCTATCCACCTTTTCTGAGATGGTCTCTCATCGGCATAGAGCTCATCAATTAGTCTTCACTAATTGGCTGACCAATGAGCTGTAGGGATCTTTGCCTTCACAGTACTGGGCTTATAGGGACAAGCCACCCTTCCTGGCACTTTACATTTGTTTTGGGGATCAAACTCAGGTCTTTTAAAAAATACTTATTTATTTGCAAGCAGGGAGAAAGAGAGAGAGAAAAAAGAGACAGACTAGGCATGCCATTAAAAATATTTATTTGAGCCGGGCGTGGTGGCGCACGCCTTTAATCCCAGCACTCGGGAGGCAGAGGTAGGAGGATTGCCGTGAGTTCAAGGCCACCCTGAGACTACATAGTGAATTCCAGGTCAGCCTGGACTAGAGCTAGACCCTACCTCAAAAAACCAAAAAAAAAAAAAAAAATTATTTGCAAGCAGGGAGAAAGAGAGAGAGAGAGAGAGACAGACAGACAGACAGACTAGGCATGTTAGGGCCTCCAGCATCTGCAAACAAACTCTAGATGCATGCACCACTTTGTGCATGCACCACTTTGTGCATGTCTTTATGTGGGTACTGGGGAATTGAACCGGGGTCGTTAGGCTCTGTAGGTAAACTCCTTAACTGCTGAGCCACCTCTCCAGTCCTCAGGTCTTCACGCATGGCAAGCACTTTACCTATTGAGCCACCTCCCTCCCCAGCCTGCTCCACTCCCCTCTTCTCCTGGACAGGCCTTCCAGGCTCGGATGGGCTTGGAGCTGCTCTGCACTCCTTCAGCTAAGTGCTCACATCTCCCTCCATTCCCTCAGTGGTGCTGATCGGCGAGTCAGGTGTGGGCAAGACCAACCTGCTGTCTCGATTCACCCGCAATGAATTCAGCCACGACAGCCGCACCACCATCGGGGTCGAGTTCTCCACCCGCACCGTCCTTCTGGGCACCACCGCTGTCAAGGCACAGATCTGGGACACAGCCGGCCTCGAGCGATACCGAGCCATCACCTCAGCGTGAGCCCGGGCCTGAGGGGCTGGTGGGTTGTGAGGTCCCCCACCATGGGGGGGGGCTCTGTAAAGAGAGGGTACTCTGCTGTCTGTCCCCCAGGAGTAGCCAACAGGGAAAGATGCGATGGCATGATACTGACTAGTAGGGCTAAAATAAGTCATTGCCAGGACTTTGTCACGTGCCCAGGAAAGTACAAGAGCACTTGATACTTGGCTTTTTTGGTTTCTTGGGGTAGGGTCTCCCTCTAGCCCAGGCTGATCTGGAATTCACTATGGAGTCTCAGGGTGGCCTCCAACTCTGGCGATCCTCCTACCTCTGCCTCCCCAGTGCTGGGATTAAAGGTGTGCGCCACCATGCCTGGTTATACTTGGCATTTTGTGTAACCCAAAAATATCACAGAAGTAAAGCACTCTAACCAATCCCTGTTTAAATACCAGAGCGTGAAATCCAGGGGGAGTCCGAATCGGGCAGATTGAGAGCGCCCCCTCACTGTCACACCGTGATCTGCACCTGGCAATCTAACCTCAAATGCCAAGGGCTGTACCTGGATTGTGCATTTTATTTTTATTTTATCTTGATATTTATTTGAGAAAGAGAGAGAGGGAGAGAGAGAGAGGATGAATGAATACAGGCATGCAAGGACCTCCTGCTGCTGCAAACGTCAGGTGCATGTGCTACTTGGTGCATCTGACATTACGTGTAGGTACTGGGGAATCGAACCTGGGCAGCCAGGCTTTGCAAACAAGTGCCTCTAACCACGGAACAATCTCTGCAGCCATATTTTAATTTTTGAGATTTTATTTATTCCTCTGAGGTACTTAAGATTGAGCATAGGGCCTCTTATTGCTAGGTAAGTGCTCTACCACTGAGCTATACCCTCTGTCTGAGTAAAGCCTCAGAGGACACAGGAAGTTGGGCTTCCTGACTCTATAGCCAGTGTCTCCAGGTCAGTGTCGGGCCAAGTGTCTGCAAGATGCATGATGGGGGACTGCATATGCTGGCAAGAGAAAGCAGGAAGCAGGAGTTAATAGTCACACACACAAGGCCTCACACACTATCACTCTTAGTCACTTGACCTCTTATGAGCCTCGGTTGATTCATCGGTGAACTTGGGGAAAGCCTGCTCTGATGACTCCTGCCTGGAATCCCAGCACTGGGGGGACTCTTCTTTTTCTCTTTCTCCCCGCTTGCAAATAAGGATTGAAGGGTTGATGAGGATTGCCTAGAGTTTGAAGCCATAGTAAATTCCAAGCCAGCCTGGGCTGCAGGGTGAGACACTCTCAAAACAGACAAAGGAACTATTAGACACCACCAGTCTGAAGATGGTTCAGAGAGAGGCTGGCTGCCTGTAAGATGCCTGTGCAGTCCAGCCAAGGGGCAGGCATTCAGTTCATCCTGAAAGATCCTTACATCCAGGGAAGAAGAAGGTGCTCGGTAAGGAGTGTGTGAAGAGGACCTCAGAGGTGGGGTATCCAGGGACATACCTGGCCAAGAGCCCATGTGGCCATTGATGGATGGTGGGGACTGCAGTCAGGACAAAGAACTGAGGATGGGAGGCTCTCAGAGGCCAGCAGGGGTTTAAAGCTCATCCCTACAGTATGTGGGGGTCTTAGGCTTCCTTGCTAGGGTTAAGTGCCCCTTACTTCCTGGTCACTGGTACTCTGATCTCAAATGGCTCTACTCTGAAGCCGGTCTCGGCCTACCCCTTGCACCCCCATATAGGTACTATCGAGGAGCAGTAGGGGCTCTCCTGGTATTTGACCTGACCAAGCACCAGACTTACGCTGTAGTGGAACGCTGGCTGAAGGAGCTCTATGACCATGCCGAGGCCACCATTGTTGTCATGCTTGTGGGGAACAAAAGTGACCTCAGCCAGGCCAGGGAGGTACCCACTGAGGAGGCCCGCTTGTTTGCTGGTAAGAGCTGCCCCCTCCCAGTTCCACATCTCCAAGCTTCCCATACCCTCAGCTCCAGCCTCCCCTGTCCCTTCCTCACACTGGGACCCTGCCCCCCCCCAATGGATTTCTTCCATGTGACTTACTGCCTCCAGCCCTCTGGGACCCTGTGTCTCTTCACCTACCCTGAGTGCTCTAAGATCCTGGTGGGCTCTGTTTGTCCATCTCTGGTTGGTCCCTCCCCAAGAAAGATTCTCAGTTTAGCAGTAAGTAGCCCAATATGGTGGTTATGGAGTTGCCTCCTACCTCCCTTAACACCTAAACCATCTCTCCGGCCATTTTTTTAAAATTTATGTGCAAGCAGAGAAGGGAGGGAGGGAGGGAGGGAGGGAAGGAAGAAAGAAGGGAAAGGGAAAGAAAAATGGGTATGCCAACCGGGCATGGTGGTGCACGCCTTTAATCCCAGCACTCGGGAGGCAGAGGTAGGAGGATTGCCGTGAGTTTGAGGCCAATCTGAGACTACAGAGTGAATTCCAGGTCAGCCTGGGCTAGAGCAAGACCCTACCTCGAAAAACGAAAAACCAAAAAAAAAAAAAAAGGGTATGCCAGAGCATCCAGGTACCACAAATGAACCCCAGATGTTATGTGCTACCTTGTACATCTGGCTCTATGTGGATACCGGGGAATTGAACCCGGGTCATTAGGCCTTTCAGGCAAGTGCCTTAACTGCTGAGCCATCTCCAGCCCTTTTTTGTTTTCTGATGTTTTTCAAGGTAGGATCTCACTCCTCTGCCTCTCAAGTGCTGAGATTAAAGGCGTGCGCCATCATGCCTGGCCTTGGGTTTCAGTTTTTAAACTGTATCTACCCATAGATTATTTTAAGAATTAAATGACCTACTTATACACCAAGTGTTTAGCACATTGCAAATGTTATATAGGAAACATGAAATAAACGGTGTTGTTGTTACCTCTGATCCCACCTCCATCTCCAAGAAACAGCGTGTGTTTCTCTTCCTGGCAGAAAATAATGGTCTGCTATTCCTGGAGACCTCAGCCCTGGACTCTACCAATGTTGAGTTGGCCTTCGAGACTGTTCTTAAAGGTTAGCGCCTGCCTCCATTGGGTACCCCCTTCCATCCCTGCGGCTTTAGGATTGGGAGTGAATAAGGATACTGAACCCCTGCCCAACCCCTCCCCAGCCTCCTTTGAGCCCCTGGTACCTCCTCCTACCCCCCCCCCGTGCCCCCTACTCAGCTTGGAGCTTGGAGGAAACAGAAATTCACATTTCCCATGCAGCTGACCCTTTGTTCCTTCTCCATGCAGATAAGCCGAAGGGCGCCAGGTACCCAAACCCTACTTCATTTCAATAGAAACTCCTTCAGCAAGTCCAAGTTCATGACTCAGAAAAGGCATGCGGTATATTGGTGAGGAGGAACAGCTCAAATTCTAACTTGACTATTGCCTTTTGTCCTCTCAGAGATCTTCGCTAAGGTGTCCAAGCAGAGGCAGAACAGTACCCAGACCAATGCCATCGCCTTGGGCCGGGCACAAGCTGGACAGGAGCCTGGACCAGGGGAGAAGAGGGCCTGTTGTATCAACCTCTGACCTTGACCTTGGCCAACCCTCTTCTGCTCCCAGCCTTTTGGTGGCTTCCACCCCCAGCACAGGATACTTCCCTGCCCTCTGGTTCCTTGTTCAAGGCACCCAGAGCCCTAGAGTCATCGTGACCTTCTGCACATGTCTCTCTTATCTATCCACACCCTGTCACAGACTAGGGCCTTCAAATAAAGCTGTTTTGTATCAATGCCTGCTCATGTGTGCTGCTGCCTCGTCTGCTCTGTTCCTTCTCCTTGTCAATGCTGTCCCTCTGATTGTGACTCCTCCTCTGAGTCCCTGATCCCTCTCTTTTGTCCTTCCCACATACCCCCTGTTCCCCCAGGGATGGCTGCCTCTGGAGTTCTGTGGTCTGGGGATAGTGCCAAGTGGGGGGGGGGAAGGAAGGTGCCTGTCCCTCCCTCTGCCAACCCCCAGGGCAGGTGGGGGAGGGAGGATGGGGTATTTGGAAGGTGAAACAAAGGGAACCATCCGCAGGCACCATCTGGTGCCCAAGGCCTTGGTGCCAAGAACTGAGGTCACTCCAATGCCAGGAGCAAGAGGAGGAGGCTGGGGGAGATGCAGGGGAGTCAGGGTGTGCTTGGTGTGTGTTCAAGTGAGGTTTCTAAGGCTGGAGGTGGGCCTCCTGTCTTCCTGGTCCCTAAAAAAGGGACAACTGAAGTTGGTGGACTGAAATGGGGGAAGATCTTGCTCCAGGAATGTAAAGTGTAAAGGGAGGGAAGAGAACTGATTGCTTGGAGACTCGATTGGGAGGGCAGAGGGGGAGTCCAAGGGTGGCAGGGAACCCTTGAGGCGACCACTTCCCACAAGGGTTTAAGGCCATACCATTGCACCTCAGACTACCATGCCCACCGCATCAACCCTGGACTGCCATGCAAAGAGAGACAGAGTCATAAGTAATAATACTTTTAATAAAATTAACTTCTTAATAGCACATTTAATACATTAACCCTCCCCTTTCTTGGTTTCTCTGCATTGTGTGCAACATCACTGGATTAGTCATGGGCCTATTTTTATGCCCCGCCTTTTGCATTTGAAATTTTTTTTTCCCTTGGTGGGTCTGTGTCTTCACTAGATGCCTCAAATTAAGTCTGACCACAATCCTACTCTACTTTCTACAGTGGAGAGACCATCTCCTCTGCCCCAGGGCTGTCTCCACCCACCCACCCAACCCCACGTGCACGCACCCTCAGGTGGGCAAGGGGAAGCCCTCCCCTTTCCAGGCGCTACCAATTTCAAACTAGCCAGGGTCCTAGGACAATAAGATCAGGGGGAGAATCTGTCTCTAGGTAGGGCAAGAATAATTTGGGGAGAGGGAGATGTGCTTGGGGTATAGGGTCACTGGTACATTGCTTTTTAAAATGAAACCCAGGGGGCCTCTCCCCACCTTGGACAGGAAGAGCCTGATCTGACTGACAGCTAGGGCTGGTGGCAGACAAGTGCTTACAACGTTATTCTTCATCTGCAAAAGCCAGGCTTCCAATTTTCTGTGGGGAAGACAAAGTGCCCTGAGCCAGGACACAGTGGGTGACACTATCTGAACACAGGTGGCGCGGGGCTGGAACACAGGGGTCATCCAAGGTCCCTATACCCTTCCTCTGCTTTTGTGTATGTGGGTTCTCCCAGGCCTTGAAGGACAATGTCACCACTCCACTCCCAGGGTAGGAGTCTTTTTGAACTCTAACTCCTATGATAAAGTCATCTAAAAACCTGTAAAGAATCCCAGAACAAAGCCAAGCATGGTTGCATGCTGTAATCCCAGGCAGTCAGATGTGGAGGCAGGAGGATGCCTGCTACTAAAAGCCAGCCTGGGTTCGTGAGTTCCAGGCTAACCTAATGTGAGAGCCGGTCTCAGAAAACCACAAAATCCCACAGATGTATAGGAAAGCTGTTACTGGGGTTTCTCTTCCCTCTGCTGCACGAAGTCAAAGACTCCGTGGATGTGGGTTCCCAGGAGCCGAGGACTCCTCTTAATACTCCTGGATTACCCAGCTTCAAGGACTTAAGTCAGGCCTGGGAGAAGCTACCTTGGGAGGGTTGGAACTGAGCAGTGTCTCCTTCCTGAGCCCCAGGAAAGGACAGGTAACTCTGGTCTAAGGACTACCTAACAAAGACAGAAGGATGGCCAAGCCCCCAGTACTGGGTGCTCAGGCCCACCTGGCTTGAGATGACCAGTTTGCATCCTTTCAAAGTCCCCAGGACTGACTGAGACCCTCAGATACTTGTACCCCACTTAAAAAAAAACAAAACCCAAGGTTTCTCAGAAACAACCCCAGCTGACTGAAATGCCCAATCTTAGCTAGCAACCTACTCCAGCCCTGTCCCTGCAGGCGGGCACCCAGCCACGTGCGCCTCTATTCTTTCCATACTTTTATACATTCTACTGGACCCAGGGGGATCCTCAATGCTACTAAACTTTAAGCTATCTGAATATCTTCTACTAAGTAACTAGTAATTCTTTTTCTTTCTCTAGGATTATATGAAATAAATTTGAGTTATTTTTGTAGTATTCTTTTAAATCCCTCCGTTTCTTTTTCTTCTCTCATTTTTTGGTTTAAAAAAAAAAAAGTCTATTTCTCTTAAATCTCATACCTCTGAGGGTTGGTTCCCAAAGGCCAGCTAGGCCTCAGTTCTGACAGCACCCCAGTACCCTCAGTCCTTTGTCCCATAGCTTCTTCCTTTCTGGTTAATCCTTTTCTTTGTTTGGCTTTGTTGGCTCCCCTGAGGGGGAGGGGGAGGGGAAGAGGAGCCCATGGAGTGAAATCCAATCTACTTGGGGTTGGGGGGGAGTTGCCCCAGGAGGGACCAGCTCCCCCAGCCCCTCTCCACCATCCATTCCAGGATGCTCCCCCAAGAAAAGCAAATGACATTCCTCCCCAAAAAAAAGGTGGGGGGAAAAAGGAACGTAAACCCGAACATATATTAAAAACTTTTTTTTTTAAGATTTAACTCTGAATACAAATGTATTTTTTTTCTTCTCTCCCTACATATATTCTAAACCTTCTAAAGTTTTTTTATTTTTTTTAAGGATCACTTTATCATAAAATAAAATATCCTTTCCATATAATAAATTACCTAATAAAAAGTCTTTTTTTCATATTAGCCCAGGTTCTTTGCTACATTTATACGGTAATAAACGCCTTTATTAAAATAGAATATTAAATTATAAAGAACTGCTTTTTTTTCTTTTTTGCTATGTTTGTTTCTTCTCCTCTGTTGGTCAATCACCTCCCTCTCATTCTCTTGCTTTCTCCTGTTTCATTGCTGTTTTTTGTGTTTCTAGGTCTGGCTCGCTCCTCAAAGGTGGGATTAAATTTGCCGAGCCTCCTAGTGTAACAGTCTTTTGCCTTTGTGGGTAAGGAGTGGAGAGGGGGAGGGGATCAACAGACAGACTTCTCACCCCCCTCCACATGCCCCTGGGCAACCCAGGGTGCCCATTTGGTTTGGTTTCTATTGTACATACATCTCAAGATGGCTCACATTGGTGGGAGAAGGAAAGCTGCCACAGGCCAGTTTTTCTGGGCTGTCATCTTCCTCTCCCCTCCCAAACTGGTGGTCTGGAGAAGGGACCTCCCCTGTGCCTCCAGCCCCTATACCCCTTCTCCATACAGGAAGAATGGCACTCCAGAGCTCTGAGGGCTCAGAGAGGTCACATCCCTTTCTATACAAGCATCTTCTGGGTCCCCCATCCTCCAGGCCCGGCCAGCAGAACCAAGAGGGTGGGAGGCTGGTGGCAATGACTAACGGGAGAGCCCAAAAGGGTGCCAGGCCTTCTGGAAGCAGGCTAGGCTGCACTCCATTGCTGCTGTTTGCCCTGACCTGACCCCTCACCAAAGACCCGGCCTCTCTCCTCAACCAGTGGGTGGGACAGAGACTTCATGATTTGCAGCTGATAGGGACTCCATAATGGTTCAGTGAGGCTGGAGGGGTCAAGGCAAGCCACCACAGCCGAGGGGAGCTCTTCCAGGCCAGTCTCTTCTGCCCCAGGCTCCTTCCTGCTTCTGGCTCTTTCCATAACCAGAAAATCCAGACCAAGAACTGACTGCTCCCTAAATATAATGCCCAAAGATGAAGCAAGGTGGTCTGACCCTTTAGGTACTCCCGGATTCGCTCCCTCTTCCACTGTCACTGAGAAAGGGACTACATTCCATGGAACGGATTCTTTGGAGGAGGGGGGAGAGGAACTGGGGAGACCATCTAAACGTTCTTCCCCTACTTCTCTCCAGGAGAACAACGTGTGGTGTCCTCAAAGCTGAGCAGGAAGGTGGGGGAGAAGGGAAGAAAGGTGAAGAGGTGACTGGAAATGACAACTACCCAGGGGAAGAGAAAGACCTAGAGGAAGAGAAAAATGCAAAGGGCAGATTGTGAGGATGGAAAGATGGGTTAAAGGAATGAAGGGAAAAGTTAAGAGCAGGGAGAAGAGTCCCTCTCCAGATTCCTCTAGCCCAGCCTTGTGGGCACAAACGTGTGCTGAGCCCTTTATTAATTTAACACCCCACCACCACCAGCAGCACCCCAGAAGATCTATGCAAACTTCTGACGGTCCCCAACGCCCTTCTACAGTTGAGAACTCAATTTCCCAAATAGGATATGGGGGGCAAAGGGCATGTTAGGAGGTGGGAGGTCAGGACCAGAGAGCCAGGGATTTCAAAAAGCACTCTAGATACACAGGGGGTTGGGGAGGGGTGGGGGCAGTTCTCCTTCTCCCTCAGTCCCCCACAGAAGAAGGGAGGGTCAGATGACAGTTGGGGAGGAGGGCAGAAGGGTCAGGATGTCTTTCAGGGCACCACTGGTAAAACAAAAGCTTCTCTTAGCTGCTTCCAGATTTAAGGGTGTGTTGAGGTATGAGAGTTGTAACTCTAGTAAAACTTTCGGTCTGGCCCCCTCTTCCCAATCTTTCTAGGGTAACCAGAGGCTTTGAAAGCGGCCCACCCTTCGGCCACCCTCCCACCCCGCTTCCCTTCCCCCTCCCCAGCACCTTGCCCAGCAGTCAGTCACTGCCGTCCAGAAGGCCCTGGTAGAAAACAGATCCAGGACCAGGGGTTAAGGGGAAGAGGGCCTCTTGGGGAGCTGGGGGGTGCCCAGGAAGAGCCCAGGGGGCAGGGAGTTTAGGAGAATATTCGGATGGCTTGCGTGGCGGTGATATGGCAGACGGGACACTCGGGGTCCGTCCTCTCGCAGATGCGTACTGCGCACTCCATGCAGAAGAGGTTGTGTCCACAGGGCACGAGGGCGGCGGTCACTTCGCTTTCAAAGCACACCATGCAATCCCTCCCGCCGCCGCCACCGCCGCCGCCGCCGCCGCCGGGACTGCGCAGCCCGCCCGCCCCGAGTTTAGAGAAGCCCTGCAGCGGCTCTCCGGGTGGACGCCGCGGGAGTGCGGCCAGCTCCGGGCCCGCTGCAGCGGCGGCGGCGGCGGCGGCGGGGGAGCGGTGCGCACCCGGCGGGCCCGCGCGCGCCTTGGCGGAGGCGGACGACGACGAAGCTGCGCTGGCGGCCGCGGCCGAGAAGAGCACCGAGGTGGGCGTGGCGTTCTCCTGGCCCGCCCACAACGGGGGGCTGGTCTCCGCCACGCCGTAGTACACGTCCTGCTTGCCCACGCCGTAGCCCGGAAACAGATATCCACCGCCGTAGCCAAAGTCCCCGCCCTGCTCGCCCAGGCGAGGGGCCTCGAAGGCCGAGTCCACGCCGCACTCGCCGATGCAGCCCAGGCTGTTCTGGCGGAAGGTGGACAGGGGCTTGCAGCCCGGAGGATGCACCCTCCAGGCGTCCGAGTAGCGGCTCTCCAGGGCGGCGTCGGGGCTCCCCGCCAGGAAGTCGTTGTCGCTGTTGTACTCGAGGATCTTGCCCGTGCGCACCGCGATGTGCGTCTCGATCTCCTCGCGCGCGCGCTCCACGTTGCCCGGGGCGCCCGTGATCTCGAACACCGGATCGCGGTCACGGCTGGGCGTGATGATGTACGTGTTGGTCTGCTGCTGGATGCGTTTGATGGTGGCCCCCTTGGGACCCACCACCAGTCCCACCACGCGGTAGGGCACGCGAACACGGATGGTGACCTGGCCCGGCAGAGCTGGGGCCACCCCAAACGCTGCGCCTGACTTGTTGCGTGAGGCTCGGATCATAGAGAAATGCTCAGCTGCTGAAATGATTTCCCGGCGGGCTGTGGCCACGTCCTCCCGCCGTCCGGTCACCATGAATACAGGTTCCTCGCCCCTTACAGGTGTCTTGATGTAAGTGTTGGTCTTGGCCCTCAGGGCCTTAATCTTGCAGCCTGGACAGAGTGGGAAAGAAAATGTCACAGGACAAGGGGTTTGTGGCTGGGACCTTACCCAGATACTCAAACTCCCAGCAACCTGTCAGGCGGTCCACAGACTCACACAACCCACCAGACTTGAACAGTCCACTCATTGATCTAGGGTCCGCCAACCTCGGATTTTTAAATGGCTTGTTTCATTTGGGACCTTTCAGATTCACTCCTCCAAGACCAACCAATCGGAGCCTTCCAGACAAGCTGCTAACCCCAAACTAGCTTGTCCCCAAACAGCCATTCCATCCCTCCATCTCACTGGTTACTCTAACTTCTCAATGACTTGCTGTCGCACCCCTCCCCCATCTCTCATTGTACTCCAATGCAGTCGGTAATTCTACAATCTGTACATTTGAAACTCCATTTGTGAAAAACATCCTCTAACTCTATGACCTTTCTCTGAGGTTGGGGTGGGAGGAGGGTCTGAGACTTGGAATTTCAAGGTAGAGTGGGAAGATAATAAATAAACGGACAAGTGGAGGACCGTGTCACTCCCGTAGTTCCCCACCTTGGGCTAGGAGAGTAAGCAAGAGGGCATTATGCACCCAAGCTCCTTTGAAGGAGAAGCAGGTTTAAAAAGGGAAGATGGGGGCTGGAGAGATGGCTCAGCAGTTAAGGCGCTTGTCTGCAAAGCCTAAGGACCTGGGGTCAATTCTCCAGTACCCAGGTAAAGTCAGATACACGAGGTGGCATGCATCTGGAGTTTGTTTGCAGCTGCTTGAGTCCCTGGTGTGCCTATTCTCTCTTGTCTATCTTCTACCTCTCTCTGTTTGCAAATGAATAAATAAATAAGAATTTAAAAAAGAAAAAAAAAGAAGGGAGGAAGGGGAGACGGGCAGGGTGAGAGAGAGAGAAAAAAAAGGGAGACAAAGGGACATAGGGACCCAGAGGAAGTGGGGAGGCTGAGATGCCACTCATCAGAAAAGCGCAGGCCTAGATGGCTGAATGGACAAGCCCCTGTGCTCCCCACCCTTCCTGCCACACACCTGAGGGCTAGGTCATCCAAATACTACTTTGCAGGGCAAGTGGAATGCCCCTTCACCTAACCTGTTCACGTGCACATGGGTTCTCCCCATCGTCGCCAGCACACAAACTGTGCATTCCTACACACACACACACACACACACACACACACACACACACACACACACACACTTTTGCCCCATTCACACACATCTGCACTCACTGGGCTCTCCTGGCACACTTCACTGTGCCATCCTCTCTCCTCCCAACCATACTACCAAGCCAAAGCCAAGTGTCCACTTTTCTCACCGTCCCAGCCCTCCCACAGCAGGCCTCTGGGGGAGCTCAGATTTTTCTCTTTTTCACTAAACAGCAGAGTCCTCTTCAACTACAGTAAGGAAGACAGAGTAGGGGACAGATCTTTAAGAAATCAGAAAAGAAAAATCTCCCCTATCCCTGTCTTCAGACTTCTTGGCATTTAAGAAATCCTACCTGTTGTCAAGCCCACATCCTTGTTGCTTTAATGTGATTGTTTCATTTGTGGGGCTTGGAGGGTTGAATACTGCGAAGCGCCCTCTCCCGCCACCTCTCCTTACATGCCATCTGATGGGCAGCTGGGTTTGGGCTCTTAAGTTTTGGGTACATAAACTTCAGTGAGAGCTAAGTATTTTTTGAGGTGGACAAGCCTGGGCATAAGAATAAAGAGAAAAGCCAGAGGAATAGGGGCAGGGGGCCTCATCCTGAGTTCAGCACTCCTGAAGAAGTACTTCTTGAAGGGAGACCCCCTGGCCCTCACCTTCCTAGAGGTCAAAGAGGCTGTATGTAACACGCAGCAGCAGCAGGAAGAGAGAAGTCAGACAAAGGGAGAACTTCCTTATACTTAAGGAACAAGGGAGGGGGGCGTATGTTCTGAGTAGAACAAACCCTCCTACTTTAGTGACAGGCCCCACGGTAGTTTGACACGGTGGAAGAAGAGTGATAAAAAGGACTCCATCCTCCCATGACCATCCCGACACCCAAGTAAAGATGTTAAGGTCCCTATCCAATTCTAATTCCAGGCTCTGGATCCCCTCTGTCGGACCACAGGAGATCCAACTTTCTAACCCAGAAACCTCGAGAGACTGAGGGGGTGGAGGGGAAGGGGGCTGCCCAGGGGAGTGGCACCCTCCCCTCCTCCACCCCGCACCTCTCTCTCCCTACGAATTCCCCCAACCCCGATAGTCGAGCTGATGAGGTGGGACGTGGGATGGGGGCCCCCCCAGCCGGCTCCCTTCTCCCGCCATGAGCCTTCAGTCTTCCTCTCTCACTCGTGCTGGTCTCCTCCCTTACTCCCGCGGAATGCAGCCCCTCCATTGTTCCCCACCGTGGGACAGCTCCTCCCCCACCCCACCTTCTAGCCCAGCCTCTTTGCAATTTCCAAATAACACCCCCCACACACACACACACACTCAAGCTGGCAGAGGGAAGGGTCCATAAGACCCCGTCTGCTCAATCTGGACACTTACCAACACCCCCACCCACTCAGGGATGATGAGGGTGTGGTGGCAGACACACTCCGCTGGGTTAACCCAGCACCCCTGCCAGCACACCCAAACACGCACCCTCCACCAAATTTCTAAGTGAACTTTTGTCGCCCACCCCCAACATACCCCTCCTGCCCTATCCCACTGGTTCACTCAGACTTCTTTCCAGGCCTCCGGCTCCAGGCCGTGGCCAGCCCAGAACAAAAGCCAGAGGGAGGAGGAGAGGTCCGCGCCAGAACCAGCACTGGCTCGGGGGGACACCCCTCCCAAACCCACGGACCCTCCAACTTCGGTGTGTGGACGATCCCAGGACCCCTTCCTGCCTCGGCTCCCCTAACCACCTCTGCTCGGGCTGGGACCCTCCCCTGGGCCACACCCCCTTTCATTCCTACACTCAGCCCAACAAAGAGACAGACCCTCCGTCAGGCTACATTCAGCGGGTCTGCCCCCACCCCAGCCTGCAAGCAGATACCCGAGTAGGGGCTTCCCAGGAACTCACATTCCGCCAGTCCTTCCAGCCAGAAGTGACACCCCCTCCGCACAGTCCCCGGGATTGGAAGACCGCTCCCCCCTCCCCTTTCCTCTCCCAGTTCCTGGATATTTCTTTGTCTACGGGCAGGGCAGGGGGGAGGGAAGGGAAAGAGAGGAAGGGTCCGGAGAGTCGTCCCGACAAGGGATGGAACAGGGAACTTTGTGGCACTTGGAATCGGGGAGGGGGCGGGGCCCCCTTTGTGGGGAAGGGACAGAGCCAGAGGCAGGCAAAGAGAAAGAAGAGAGAGAAAGAGAGAGGCGATGAACTTTCCACGCCGGGGAGGGGACGGCGAGCCCCCCACTCCGGCCCTCCCGGTGGTCCCGGCGCCCGCTTACCTTGCCTGCCCACGATCTCGGCCACGTGCTCGGAGGTGGGCACGGGGACACACTCGGTGGTGTTGCTGCTGCCCTTCAGGCGCAGCTCGGCCTCTTTGTAGAGAGCGCAGAGCTTGGCGTCGCTCGTCCCTTTGGGGGCGGCGGGGGGCTGGGGCGTCTGCGCCGCGGGGGCCGCGCTCGGGGCGGCCGGGGGCGCCGCGGGCGGCGGCGGCGGGGCCGGCTGCGGGGGGGCGGCCGGCTGCGTGGGGGCGCCGCCCCCCCCGCCTCCCCCATCCTCGCCCGCCGTGGGGGCGGGGGGCTCCCCCAAACCCAGGAGGCAGAGTTGATCGAGAGCCAGCTGAAGGGCGCGCTCGTCTTCCAGCAGCCCGCGGTCCTTAGCGCTTCCCCCGAAACATCCCAGTTCTCCAAAGCCCCCATTTCTTTCCATTATTCCAGATACCACTAGACTAGGCATGGCGAAACAAAAGCTGGGGGAGAGAGAGGGAGAGAGAGAGAGGTGGTGGAAGGGAGAAGAGGAGAGAGGAGGGGAGGGGAGAGGAGGGAGTGTGTGGGGAGGGGGAACAAAGAACTGGGGAGGGGGGAAGAAAGCGAGATAGAAAGATAGACCCTCCCCCTATGTCCCCCTCCCCAAGCACCCTGTAACCCGACTCTCCTCGCCCCAGCCCCCGGGGTGGGGGTTGGGGGGAAAGAGAAGCAAAACCCAGAGAGCAGATCTCTCAGCTCCGGGGGGACGGGAGTGGGGGGTGGGGTGGGGGTGGGGGGCTGCGGGCTCTGTGCCCCCACCCCTCCGCCTCGGACCCGGAGTCTCTAGCCTCCGCCGTGCAGACGCCCCCTTGGGCTCCCGCACCGAGCCTCAGTCCCGGAGCGTCGCTCAGTGGCCCCCAATAGAGCCCAGCCCCTTCCAGCGCTCAAACTCTTTTGTTTTAAATGAACTGGATGGAGCAGCATGGAACTGACGGGAGGGGGGGCGCGCCGGGGGCGCCCGGGGCATGCCGGGAGTTGTAGTTTCCCGCCCTCGGGCGCCGGGACGAATTCCTTGACCCGGGGATGGACGGGAAGGTGTCCTTCGGGCTCGGCCCGCGGCTCCGGGGGTGGGATACGAGTCGCGATCGCTCTTAATTCTTTTTCCAGAGGCGGGTTGGGGAGAGGCGGCCGGGTGCAGCCATGGAGGCGGCGTGGAAAGGGCTCCCTCCCCGTCCCCGCGGGTCCCGGGCCCTCTTTCTTATGGTAATGGGGCCGGGGCGGAGCGGCCACGCGGTGGCTGCGGTCCCCCCGCCCCCTCGCTCCCCCCGCCCGCGGCCGCGCGCTCGGCGCTCCCCCTCCCGCGCGGGATCGCGGAGTCGGTGGGCTCCGGCCTCGGGGAGAGCGGCGCTCCGAGCAGACAAAGCCCCCAGACGGCTGCCATGGGAGACCGCGTTAGACCAGGTGTGGGGCCCCCCCGCAGAGGATGGGGGTCCCTTCATCCCTAGGCAGCATGCCCAGCTCCCTTCCCCCCAAGCTCCCCAGTTTTGGAGATCGCAGTGGCCCCGCGGGGAGGTGAGTTAGTTCACGCCCCCCACCCCTGGGCTGAGGCCTTGGAGGGAGAGCTGGGGGGCTTGGAAGCATCTTGAGGCTTGGTGAGACTTAGTTTGCGACGAGGGCCTTGAACTTTGGGTATGACAGAAAGAGGGAAAGGGAGACCTGGAACCCAGGTCTCCTGGCCCGCGCCAGGAATACAGTGGGGATCATTTGTCCTTTAAGACCGTCGCCCACCTTCTTCTGCCTCTCACGGACCACGCATTAAAAGGCGCTGGGAATTTAGTGAGCCCGAATAAGTTTTTAACCACTTGTGGGACCCAGTTGGACACTGCTTGAGAGGGAGCATGGGGAAACTGAAGCCTACTGCAGTCTTTTCTTTCCCCCTGATCTCTATCTTGGGCATTTCTTCCTTCTCTTTTCTTTTCTTTCGATATTTTATTTATTTATTTGAGAGAGAGAGAGAAAAAGAGGCAGAGAGAGAGAGAGAGAGAGAGAGAGAGAGAGAGAGAGAGAGAGAGAGAGAGAGAGAGAGAGAGAATGGGCGTGCAAGGGCTTCCAGCCACTGCAAAGAACTCCAGACACATGGGCCACCTTGTGCATCTGGCTCTATGTGGGTACTTGGGAGTCAAACTCAGGTCCTTCTGCTTTGCAGGCAAATGCTTCAACCACTAAGAAATCTCCAATTCTTTCTCTCCTCTCCTTCCTTATTTCTTCTTTCTCTTTTCTTCCTTCCTCTTTATTTTATTTTATTTTAGGCAGGGTCTCAGCTCTAGACAAAGCTGAGCTGGAATAAATGCTGGGATCAAAGGCCTGTGCCACCATACCTGTTAACATTTTTTGTCACTTTTTTTTTCCTCTCCAAGTAGGGTCTCTAGCTGAGGCTGACCTGTAATTCACTATGTAGTTCTCACGGTGGCCTTGAACTCACAGAGATCCTCCTACCTCTGCCTCCCCATGCTGGGATTATAGGACTGAACCACCATGCCCTCAGAAAACTGAAATCTGAAGTGGTCAGAGGTAAGGTTCTGCTTGGAGGCAAGGGAATGTTTGAACCTCACTGACTGGACACTGAGAGACTGTGAGTGCTCAGCTCTTTAGGCTCAGTTACCTAAACTGGTTCTTGGCTTATTTGTTTATTTATTTATTTGTGTCTCTTGCTGCTGCAAACAAACACCAGATACTTGCAGCGCACTTTACATCTGGCTTTCTGTGGGTGCTGGGGAAGGAAAGCATCTTTAACCACTACACCATCTCCCTCCAGTCCACTTTCTTTTTTCTCTGCAGATGGAGTAAACCCTTGACACTAGCGTTGGGGAGGGGTGCCCCCGCATCAGGGAGTCAACAAATTACCAACATATTTTATGGGTTTGGGTGCTGTGCTGGTCCATAGAGCAGGACTAGGGGAGGAAGAACATGACTTGTCCCCCTTCTATCTGCCCCAGGATTGGAGGAACTATGGGTTGGGGACCATGGGGCTTTCCTTGGGAGAACGTTTCTAGTGTGGACGAGGTGACTTTTTCACAATTACAATTGTAGGGGACTTCTCATGAGCCAGCCATCTTTGTGGGGTCACCAACTGGTTTGAGCTTTCTTGTCCCCACTGAAATGAGATCCCCTCCCTCCAAAGTGTTTGCCCAGCCTCTGCCTTCCTTCCCACTGAGCCAATTAAGGCAGGAGGTTAATAATGACTAAAGAAGCCTTAGGGATTTGGTCAGGGAGGAAAACAAAGAGTAAATCTTTAGTTCTCAGGAAGGCTGTAAAAGAGAAAAGGGGGTAGGCTGAAGGTGGGGTGAGCAAGGTGGACCCTGCTGGACCTACATCCCCAGGGCATTGGATAGGGAAAGGGCACATGTGAACCTGGCCTTGGGAGGGCAGGGTGTGTGTGAAGCACTCAGGTGTACCCTTGAGAACAGGTGCCTGCACAGCTGTTGAGGTGCCCTGGGTGGAGCACCCACTCTTGCTTCCTGAAGCTAAGGCCTCCTTTGTTCAGGCTTCTGCCACCCTCGCTGGTCTGTTGTGCATGGGCTCTGCACCCCAACCATCCACACTTATGACCACAAATGCAGAGGCTTTTAAAAAATAGATTTTTTAGGGCTGGAGAGATGGCTCAGCGGTTAAGGCACTTGCCTCCAGTGCCTAAGG
>PVHP010017464.1:0-34459 GCA_004024765.1 Zapus hudsonius | reverse complement strand
ACACACACACACACACACACACACACGAGGGGCCTCAGTTCCATCTTCAGCACCCACCTAAAAAGCCAGGCATGGCCACACAGAATCCCTGGGACTTGCTAGTCAGCCAGCCAGACCTAAGATGGCTGCTGTAGATTCAGAGAGAAATCCAATCTCACAGAAAGGATGTGGAAGAGGGATAAAGATATGTGATGTTATCCTTTGACCTCTGCTCACATGAACATGGGTGTGTGTGCATCTGCACCCAGATGTGCATACACTATCCGTACACACACACACACACACACACACATACACACACCTTGAAAGGCTTTCATTGACCAAAATTAAACAGCACCTATTTAATAGTTTAACTACAACTTTTTTTTTTTTGAGAAAGTCTCACTCTGTAGCCCAGTCTGTCCTGAAGTTTCTATATAGACCAGACTGGCTTTGAACTCAAGGTGCTATGTTTCAGCCTCCCAAGTACTGGAATTACAGACCTGAGCCACCATGCCCAGCTGAACCACAATTTATAAATATTAGGTTGCTATTATTGCTGTTTACTTGTCTGTCTCCTATATAGGACGTGATCTCCATGTGAGACCGCGAGTTTGTCTAGCTTCCTCACTGTTGAATTCCATGACCTATTAACAGTGTTACATGGCAGGTATTAAATGTCCACTGAATGGGGGCTGGAGAGATGGCTCAGCAGTTAAGGTGCTTGCCTAACAATGGGAGGGGAGGGTTCGATTCCCCAGTACCCACATAAAGCCAGATGAAAGTGGTGCATGCATCTCGAGTTGGTTTGCAGTGGCTAGAGGTCCTAGTGCACCCATTCATTCTCTCTCCTTGCAGATAAATAAATAAAATATTGAAAAAAAACCCCACCGAGTGAATAAGTGAATGGATAAAAGCCAGGGGATTAAGGGGTCAACTGTGCCCTACACCTTCTCAGAAACTTACTAGGAGAAATGTCATTTTTCTGTTGAAGCTGATGGTTATCTCATGGTTACCGCTACTAATGCTTTATATTTACATTAGAACAGTGTGGTTTACAGTGCAAAACCCTCTTTTTATTTTGGCGGATCCCAACAAGAATATTCTTGCATTTGACTGAGACCCACGGAGGATGCGAAGAGCTGAGGTAGTTCTTGGTCCAGGTCTGTTGCAGAGACAGTGATCGTGATCATTGCAACTGCATATGCCCTGTCCTGCACTGAGTGGCAGGGTCCCCTGCGTCTCGGATGCCAGCTCCTCCCTCCCCAGAGGGACTGACTGACTCCTCTCTGGGCTCTCAGGCAGGCTCCTTGTCTCCAAACGCCAACTCCTATTGTTTGTAATCCCCAGAACTCTTCTCGTCTTCTCTGACCACCCGAAAGGGGGCTCCGTGACCGGGCACGATCACATCGGCAATGGCCAGGATCCTCTCCCGGCTCCGCTGCTGGGCCACCGTATCTTCGCTCAACGCCTGCCACGAGTCCTCGTCTCCGTCTCGCTCGAACACGTCTCCCGCCACCACCACGGTGCCCAGGGTCGTGTCCGCCACCACCACGCTCACGTCCCGCTGGCCCCCGTGGCCCGGCGTGGCCCACACCTGGAGACCGGGTCCCAAGGTCAGGGGGTGCTCTTCACACAGCCCATGGGACAGGTAGAGACCCCCGGGGAGGCAGAAGTCGTGCGAGACCAGCAGAGCCGCCCCGGGGAAAAGCCCCAAGTTCCCAACGTGATCCGAGTGTCCGTGGGTCCCCACCACCAGGGTCACGTCTCCGGGGACCACGCCCTGCCCGGCGAGGGCCTCCAGCAGCGCGTCCCGAGCCCAGGGGCCCCCGGTGTCCACGAGGATGGGGCCGCGCGCCGCCTCCTCCAGCGCAGCCTGGGCGCCGCCGTGCGTGGGACGCGGCGGCGGGCGGCGCGAGGCCGGAGCCCAAGCCCGGGGCAGGACGAGCGTCACCGAGCCGTCGGCGCGCACCGCGTCTCCCGGCCCTGCGGGGTCCGAGTAGCCGCGCAGCAGGACCGCCACGGAGTAGGGGTGTCCGGTCACCCGCAGCGGAGTCTCCCCGCTCAGAGCCTCGGTCCGCACCGGGGCGCTCATGACTGGGGCGAGAAGAAACCGAGTCGTGGGCAATGGCACCGCAAGTCTCCCCCCACGCACAGGCAGCCGCGTTCTACCTCGGACCTAGTCGAAGGTAGACGGCAGAAAGGTCCAAGGAGTTTTGTCCCCTACGAGCTTCCGTAAGCCCAACTATGGTGGCCGAAGCGGGCCACGTATGTAACTCTTTCGTTCTTACTTTTTTTAAACTCCGGGCGTACCCAGCAGCCTGAGCCGAAGGGAGCGGCACAATTACAGAAGACCACTCTAAGGTTCCCTGGTCTGTCGCCCCTCCTCTTACCTGGTCACGCTCAGACTGGATCTGGGACTTTGGAAGCACTTCCTGTTCTGGTTATTGATTATACCTGGCCGGAGAATGAATGACGCCTCCCCGGGGCCATCCTCCACCTCAGTCACCATCCAAGGTCCTTTCCTTGTGGGGCACTCCCTCCTCCTCCCTTTCCCTTTCCCAGGGCTCCCTCTCCCCACCCCACCCCCCATCGTTTCAGATCACACAGTTTCTCCTCCCACTAAAATAAAGTTCTTGGACTCAAGAAACAGTTTATCTCGGGCTGGAGAGATGGCTCAGCGGTTAAGGCACTTGCCTCCAGTGCCTAAGGCCCTGGGTACAATTCCCCAGGATCCACATAAGCCAGACCCACAAGGTGGTGGCCCTGGTACACACTCTCTCTCTCTCTCTCCTTGAAAATGAATAAATAAAATATTTTAAAAAAAGAAACACAGAACCTGACAGCCACTGGCGGCTAACAGGACAGCTGCCAAGACTCCACTGGGTGCGTGGACATCTACCAGCCATAGTACGTGCATGTATGAAACAGCTAATTAGACAGATGGATGTGGATATATTTAAAGACTGGGGAGATGATGGGCCAGGTGAGTAAGGCGATTGCTCTGTAAGCCTGGGGACCTGAGTTTGGATACCCAGCACCTATATCTGGCAGCTTGGATGTCATCCCAGCAATGGGGAGACAGACAGGAGGATCCCTGTGGGGAGCTGTTTGTGCCATAAAATGCGTCAACATTTGTTCTGAAGGTCTCTGCTCTTCCTCCTACTAAGTTCCTATCTTCTCTGCCAAACCTTCTCTCTAGCCTGCAGGCTTTCCTCCTAGAGATCATGACCCCTGCTGTGACCAAGTTACCTAGCAACCAGGTTGCTAATTCCTAGTAACCACCCATGCTTCCCGTATTTAAGGTGCTGCCTGCTTGTAATACAATGAGTTTGATCAGAATCTCGACTTGCTCCACTCTCTTGCCTCTCTTGTCCCACCCATTCTCACCCCTTCTCCTAGGGCCCTCACTGTGACCACCCGTGGACGGGTAAGGACAGATCCCTGCAGCTCATTGGCTACCTAATCTAGTCAAATTTGTGAATTCTGGGTTCACTGAGAGATCCTGTCTCAAAAAAAAAAAAATATATGGTTGAAAGTCAGTGATGCTGCACTCAGGTTGAGGTAGGAAGAGTGTGATGATTTTGATGCCAGTCCCAGGCTACAGTTCCAGGTCAACCTGAGCTAGAGACCCTATCTTGGGAAAATAAGTAAGTTGAAAACAAGGCAACTGAGGAACCCAACCTCTTGCTTCCACATACCCACACTCATGCAAAACATAATTTTAAAAAACAAGTTTAATAGCAACATAGAAAATTTGGCACGTGATGTAATCCATCTACCCACCTAATTAGCAGTGCTTCTCCTTCACCCAGTGTCTTGGTCTTACGCTTAGCTTTGCTGGTACGTAGCTCCTGGTTGCAGGCAATGTATGTAACTTTTTTTTTTTTTAAGACAGTCTCATGTAGCCCAGGCTAGCCTCAATCTTGCTATGTAGCTGAGGATGGCCTTGAAACTGATCCTTCTGCCATATCAAGTTCCGGGATTACAGGTCTGCACCACCATGGCCAGTTTCATGTACTGCTGGGAACTGAACCTAAGGCTCTGTGCATGCTGTGCAAGCACTCTACCACCTGACCTACATCCCTGGCCCTCATTCTAGCCTCTTATCAAGGTTTAAAAATAGATTTCTTAAAGGGCGAGGTGACTTTTCTAGCACCCCCAGCTCCATGCCTGCAGGAGCCTGTGAGGACCAGTTAGAGATATTTACAGAGGAAAGCTCCTGTACTGTCACCACACACACCTGCAAGCCTAAGGGGCTGGATGTAGCTCATCTGCCCACCTGCCCTTCCCGTGTTTCTCCCTCTAGACACACCACTCTATCCCCAAGACCCTGCCTGAGACCATATGGAGAGAAGCTACAAGCCTTGGGATGAGGTCACTCACAAGCACCCTTAGAGCCGTGGAGCATCTCGGATTTTTAGGGGGTGCTCTGTGACCCTTGCTCGGGGCTCAGAGGAAAGAGTCAAAGATCTTCTGGGTCATGTTTGGGGTCTCCTGCTGTCTTGGTCATCTCTTCTTTTTCCTGGTCCTCCTCTTCTCTCTTCTCTTGTCCATCTCCGACTTTCTTCTGTTCAGTCCAAGTTTCCTGTAGACAAGCTAGGGAAGGTGAGAGAAGACAGTTTAAATATTGGTTCTGAGCATAGGAGAGGCTGTGGCCTGGCAGGAGGGGAGTCCGACCTTCGCACTTACAAGTTTCAGAGGCTGGGAGCACATGACCTTCACAGAGAAAATGCTGCAGGGGCTGCTCCTGGTGGTGGAAGTACCAGTCTCCCACGACATCTTCATATTCCTCCAGCATCATCTCACACTGGTGAAGATGAAGGGTGGAGGAGTGTCTGCTGTTGGGCTATGGAAGGCCTCTCTTTTTTACTCTGTCTTCCTGTTCCACCTGACTGACCTTGGAAGGCAGGTAGCCAACAGATTAAGCTTGACTGCTAGATGTGTGATTGGTCTTGCTCCAGCCCAGGCTGACCTGGAATTCACCATGTATTCTCAGGCTGGCCTTGAACTCACAGTGATCCTCCTACCTCTGCCTCCCAAGTACTGGCATTAAAGGCATGTGCCACCATACCTGGCTTCCCATTCACCTTTTCTGGGATAGGATTTCTCACTGGCCAGGTTCGACTTGCTAAACACTGAGCCCCAAGGATCTTCCTATCTCCTCCCCTGCCTGCACTAAGACTGTAAGTATGGTTAGGCATGGTGGTGCGGACCTTTAATCCCAGTACTTAGGAGGCAGAGGTAGGAGGAGAGCAGTGAGTTCAAGGCCACCCTGAGACAATATAGTGAATTCCAGGTCAGACTGGGCTAGAGTGAGACCCTACCTCAAAAAAGTTCAGAAGTGTGTACTACCCCCTCAGCATTTTTCTGTGGGTTCTGGGGATCAAACTCAGATCCTCATGCTTGCAAAGCAAGCACTTTATCCTTTACCAACTTCTCTGTAGCTCACCACCCCTCCAATATTACTCCCAGATATGCTTCTGGGACACTTTAATCAACAGCTTAGTCCTCACTCTGGCTCTTCTTCCTGCTCAGAAGTGGACATCACCTACAGTCAAACTCCAAGACCGACATCCTCCCTCGGGCTCTCTTCTCACCTCCCTGCAGTGTGGTAGTTTAGCCTACCTGTTTCTTGAGGAATGAGACCTCCACACTGGGCTCATCCCACAGCTCTAGGGGGATTCCCAGATCCACCTTCACTCCCTTCTGCACTAGGCCTTTCAGCGTTGCCATGGTCTGACTCTGACCCTAAGGGATGGAAAATTTAGTGTTATCCCAGCCCATCTTATCAACTCCTAGAGACTCAGGGGTGAGTCCCACGATTGTGGGGTGCAGAAGTCTGACTGTGACAAAAGGACATTCCAGATTTGGGGTTGGGTGGAGATGGGCCGATATCCCTTAAGGACTTCATGGTGTACAGGTCATTGTTTATGAGAAGTGGGGTCCTTCCTGGGAAGGATCTGACCTTGGCATATCTCAGCGATCCCTTGTGCTCAGCATGGACGCTGTAGTCCAGGATCCGCTCACATAAGTTCTCTAAGGCCTCTTCCAGTCTCGTCTCACTGGGGAAAGAGTGGAAATGAAGACTCCTTGAAACTTTAGGAACTCTTGAAGACTTCTTTTTTTGGAGGGAGAGGTAGAAAAACACACAAAGAACTCACGAAATGCTATAAGGCACGTGTCTCTTCCTCTTGCCTGTGTCTAGCACCTGCCCCAGCTCCAGCACCTCTCGAGATCGGCCAGTCAGACTCAGCTTCTCCTGGAGCTCCATGCTCAGCAGCTTACACACTGACAGAAGAGACAGACAGATACCCAAGGGGATGAAAAAGATGAGGGAGGACCGGGAAGGTAACCCTTGCGAGCATAAGGACATGAGTTCGAGCCCCACAAGCAGGGCATGCACCAAACTGCCCTCTAAATACTTATGTTTATCCCATATATTAGAGCTACTCTTACTTTTGGTTAGAGAAGTTTCTCTTTTCATTTGTTGGCAACCACTAGGGTGACTCAAAACTGACCAAAGTGCTGGGAAGAAGGGATGGTGGAGTGTTCATCACTAAGTGAGACATCGCTATCATACCCTCCAAGGCTCAGGGACCATTGCAGAAAAGGTGGCAGAAAGAGCCAAAGGGAAGGAGTGCTTACAATACTGCCTTCCAGACACAAAGTATCTTCAACATTCATGACCTCACAGTGGCTGATGACACAAGACATGCATAAGCAGGGTTTGAGACTATAAAGTGATTCATTTTTGTTGTTTTGTTTTTCGAGGTAGGGTCTGGCTCTAGCCCAGGCTGACCTGGAATTCACTATGTAGTCTCAGGCTGGCCTCCAACTCATGTCGATCCTCCTACCTCTGCCTCCTGAGTGCTGGGATTAAAGGAGTGTGCCACCACGCTCTGCCTTGCACTCATTTTTTTATGCACACTAACAATACAGAGAGTACAAAATCCATGATCTATTCATGGGACACTATCAATCTAGTCTGAGACAGATATACAGATTATGACAATACAGGGTTAAGACCAAGAGAATATCACCAGGAAGGACAAAATTCATTCAAATCACTTTTTCTACTAGACCTTAATTTCCATAAGGGTGTTTCCAGCATCTGGCCTGGCACATGGTCAGGGGAGGTGTCCCAAGAAAAGAAACTGCCCACACAGAAACGGCAACTACACTTAACAGAGGCATTAAATATCAAAAGTACTTACACTGTCGGGTGTGGTGGTGTACACCTTTAATCCCAGCACTGGGGAGGCAGAGGCAGGAGGATCACTGTGAGTTCCAGGTCAGCCTGGGGCTACAGCGAGACCTGACCTTGGAGAAAAGAAGAAAAGTGCACAGTGCTTACACTGTGCTGGGACCTCAGATACACTGAGACTTAGTTCATGGCAGGAAGATGAGAGAAGGCATCCAAAGAAGGAGACCTTTAAATCGTCCTGAAGAATGAATAGGATGGGGCTGGAGAGCTTGCTCAGTGGTTAAGGCGCTTGTCTACAAAGCCTAAAGATCCTGGTCCGATTCCGCAGTATCCACATAAAGCCAGATGCAAAGTGTCACATGCATCTGGAGTTCATTTTCAGTGGCTGGAGGCTCTGGTGTACCCATTCTATCTCTCTGTTTGCAAATAAATAAATGAATATATTTTTTTTAAAAAAAAGAATGGATGGGAGCTCATCAAATACAGAAAGAAAAGGGAAATTTCAGGGAAAAAAACAGTTCAAGGACAGGACAATGCACGCACTGAGCTGAGAAGTCGGTGTGTTTAAAGCAGGCGCACTTTTACCAGCCATAGAAGAGTGTAGGAAAATGTAAGACAGTTTGGGTGCATACAAGAGACTTATTGCTCCCCCAGCAAAAACTGCCAAAATTAGGCCTATTTTTTAAGAAGAAAATTAAGGCCAGAAGTAAAAGGAAATGAGAGGTTAGAACCAAGTCATGGGAAACACTCCCTCTCTCCCTCCCTCCCTCCTAAAGGGAAGACGCAGCTCTGAGCCCGGGAAAGTATTTTCATACAGGAACCCAGGATAGCACCTGAGCACCTGGGAGAATGTTTTACATATCTGAAGGATCCTACCTCTGTTAAGTCTCTCTGGGAAAAAAATCCACATTTATATGCCTCCGGATAGGCTGTCACTTAGGGAATCTCTTATCTAGGAGGAACTTTAACTGTAAAGCCCGTATCACCCCAAAGATCCTTTAAATACGACCATAGAAGCTACCCACGGGGAACATGACTTCAGATATGGCTGTTCACTCT
This sequence comes from Zapus hudsonius, assembly GCA_004024765.1. Lineage (NCBI taxonomy): Eukaryota > Metazoa > Chordata > Mammalia > Rodentia > Dipodidae > Zapus > Zapus hudsonius. The sequence goes on along the minus strand of PVHP010017464.1, from coordinate 26,214 downwards.
CCGCTAATGTCTCTGCTAAAATAAAGTTAACTTTGAGCTCAGTCTGGTTCTATCTTCTGCCTCAATTTTTCCAACACTCCCCCTCCTTACTCTCTCTCTCATAAATAAAAATATTTTTAAAGAAATTTGGGAACCACAGGACACTCAATGACCCGGTTCTTACCCAACAGGGCCACACACTAATGCAGCCAGGGAAGACGCTGCTTGCATAAATACACCCTCTGCAAAGCCTCCCACTGATGGGGAACCTCCAGCTGGTGGCCTCCCTACTCTCTCTCCTTTATGAGCTTCAAGTGCTGAGTTACTCACCCTCAAACCCCCTGAGGGGGCATGGGGCCTGTAATTTGCCAGCGTCTCTGCCAGGTTGAGTCACAGGATGTCCACTAGATAAACCCCACACCTGCAGACTCTAGATGTAGGTCTGGTGGGTGACACGGGGGAAATACACTGAAGACCTCCATAGAGTTGGTTATTTAAGGCAGATGGTCGTTGAACTACAATTCCCAGGGCCCAAGCCTGCAAGAAAAAGCGTGTCCCTCTTGGAAGTGTCATGGGAAATGGAGTTTGAAGGTGGCTTTCTGCGTTTCCTCCCACGTTCCCATTCCACTTTTTTTTTTTTTTGCCAAGAAACTCCCTCAGGGTTTCTAGAAGGTTGAGTGACCCATCCATCCATCCATCCATCACAGCCTTCTTGGGTCCAGACTAGAGGCAGGAGATAGAAGAGAGACGCGAAGAGGTACCTTCACATTTGCTAGGCAAACGTTCCGTGTCATCTTCCTCCTCTTTCGACGTCCCAGCCCAAGCACCGTACGCAGCCAAGATAAAAAGCACCATTTCCAACCTCACAGGCCCCATGACAGAACGCGGTCCACGAACAAGCACAAGTTTTTTGCCTTCAAACCAACTTCGCGGAGGAGAGGAAGCGGGCCCTTTAAATTCCGGCGGATTCCGCCTGGCAGGGTGGGCGCATGCGCACAGCCATCCCGAGCGGGGCGGGGCTCCGGGGCTTCCCCGCCTCTGTTTTATGGCGCCTCCCGCAGGTCCTGGCCGCTCGGTAGTGAAGCCACAGATCGAAGTAGCTGGACGCGGAGTGAGCGGCGCTCACACAGCGACGTAGGGCGTAACTCGCCCGTGATTTCAAGCCCTGAGTCTCGACGGGGGTTCGGTGCCCCGAGGAAGGGACGGCGACGAGCTCCGGCTGCTGCCAGGACCTGCGTCCGGGAGGGGGCGGGGCCAAGATGGCGCCGAGCGCCGGGTGAGCGGCGCTTCGGCAGCGGTGAGAGCCTCTCGCCGCCCCCAGTGCTCGGGTGGCGGCGGCGGGTCCCGGAGGGTGCCCGGGAGGAGACCCTCCGAGGGGCTCGCGTGAGAACGGGCGGGAGGACGGGCTGCTTGTGCGTGTGTGCTCGCGGGACCCTAGGTGTGCTTGCACCGGAGGGACGGGGGGAGGATGGATTGGGAACCTACCTGGGCATCTAGGACTCGGTTCTCTGCCCAGAGCTCCTGGAGCCCACCTTCCTCCCAGGACCCCTCCTGTCGTCCTCCCGATCTGAGGAAGGAGCTCCTGGGAATAGCGGATCGCAGGAGTCCTTAGAGGCAGTGGGACCCTGCTGCTGCTGGGATTCCTGGCCCTGGGCACAAACCATGTGTTGGAAGATTGAATTTCCTGTAGCTAAGATCTAGACAAGTCAGGAAGGGACGTGGAATGGTCTGAAAAGAATGGAATTCTCCTTCTTTCGGTCGTCATCTCTCCATCACTCCGTTCGGGACACTCTTGTAAATGCCCAGCTCTGAGTGTCACTTCCCTTTAGACCATACAGTGTCAACTCCAACCTTGGGCCCGAGGTGTAACTCGTTTTGGTAACTGTTATGCCAAGTACAGCTTTAAGCCTTGAAATCCATTCAATTTGCAAGTATTATTTACAGAGTCTCAGGCACCTGTCTGGGCATGGAACACATCAATGAACATGACATATCCCACCCAGTCCACCTGATGGGGGCAAGGGGTAAATAAACCAAAAGAAATGATAGCCAGGCTTGGTGGGGTGGGTGGGGCTCACAGCTGTAAAAGGCAGGATCACCAACTCCAGCCTGGGCAATGTAGTGAGACCCTGTCTCAGTCAGAGAGGGATTCCCTAGCATGTGCGAGGCCCTGGATTCCATCCCCAGTGCTGCCCCAACCACCACCACCACCAAAAAAAAGCGATGGGAAATAGTTGGTAGCGATCCTCCTACCTCTGCCTTCCAAGTTCTGGGATTAAAGACGTGCACCACCATGCCTAGCATTTTTTTTTTTCTTTTTTTGAGACTTGCTACCCATACTGGCCTCAAATTTACTATGCTCCTGCCCCGGCCCCCAGATGTGTGCCATGTAGGGTTTCACTCTGAAGCCCAAGCTGGCCTGGAACTCAACCATACTCAATCTTTATTTTTTGCCTTCCACATGTTGGGATTACAGGTATCAGCTGCCATATCCCACAAGAAGGCAAATCTTGAAGAGAGAGCCGCCTAAGTCATAAGGTTTTTTTGTTTTGTTTTAAGGCATAAAATTTTTGTGGCAAAAAGGGAACCATGGCAGCAAAGAAGCGACAATCTGGTTTCTCTTTTGACGGAATCCTTTTGGTATTAAGGAGTAAATGTAGGGGCAGGGTGGAAGCAGGCACACACACGGGAGGTTTGATTAAGAGGCCAGCCTGAGTTTTTGCTGGATGGCTGGCATTTCTGTGACAGTTGCTGGAGCAAGTGGGCAGGGAGACACCTGGGAATTTAGTTTCAGTTGAGGTTTTAAGTTCTTTTCTGCCTGCCTCCATCCCCTTGACAGGGTCTCCATCTCTCTGCCCTGGGGAGACATCCTTCCAGGGAGGGGAGTTGGCACTCCAGCATGGCTGAGGAGAAGAAGCTGAAACTCAGCAATACTGTGTTGCCATCGGAGTCGATGAAGGTGGTGGCCGAATCTATGGGCATTGCCCAGATTCAGGAGGAGACCTGCCAGTTACTGACAGATGAGGTCAGCTACCGCATCAAGGAGATCGCACAGGTAGGCTGGCCCTTGTTTCCAGCCTTGCTTTGTGTCCAGGATATTGCCTGGGCCTACATGAGGTCCCAGGTTGACATCACTTCTCCCACCTGACCCCTAGGATGCTTTGAAGTTCATGCACATGGGGAAACGGCAGAAGCTCACCACCAGTGACATTGACTACGCGCTGAAACTGAAGAATGTCGAGGTGGGTGGAGCTCGCCTAGCATGCAGGAGCCCTGGGCTTGATCCCCAGCACCGCAGAAAGCAGACGTGGTGGTGATGCACACCTGCACTCCCAGCTCTTACTTAGGATGTGAAGGCAGCAGAGTAGCCATCCTCAGCTATGTAGCAAGTTTGAGGCCAGTTGACTACAGGAGACCCTGTCTCAAAGACAAAAACAGGGCTAGGGAGATGACTTCATGGGTAAAATGCTTGAGGACCTGAGTTCAAATCCCCAGCACTCACATAGATTCTGGGTGTGGTGGTGCATGTCTGTGATTCTAGCACTGCGGAGGCAGAGAAAGGATCCTCGGGCCTGCTGGTAAGCAAGTCTGGCTCTGGGCTCAGTGAGAGATCCTGCCTCAAAACTAAAGTGGAGAGTGATTAAAGAACCTCCGGCCTCTACATGAACACACCACACATGTGCACACTCATGCGTATGAACGTGCATACATGCATGCACACCACATGGGCACACACAGTCAACCATAAAAGAATGTCAAGGTAATTTGAGGGAGAAAGTGGGCAAGAGGTCCGAGATGGGAACAGAGGCATGAGACATGATAGCCATCCTCTCAGATGTTGAACCAGGTCTCTGGGCTGCTTTATGCATCTCTTTCCCTCTCTCTCCCCCCACCCCACATGTAGCCGCTGTATGGCTTCCACGCTCAGGAGTTTATTCCCTTCCGGTTTGCCTCTGGTGGGGGCCGGGAGCTCTACTTCTATGAGGAAAAGGAAGTCGACCTGAGCGATATCATCAATACCCCTCTGCCTCGAGTGCCCCTGGACGTCTGTCTTAAAGGTGGGGGTAGGGGAGACAAGCAGGGTGGCAGGGAGGAGGGAAAGGAGGAGTGGGGCACTTTGAAGAAACTTGCAGTTTGAGATCCTGGGTGATTGGGTAGCAGGGGACGAGGAAGGAGCCCACACCCTTCTTTAGTGGCCCTGTCCAGCAGTTCAACTTGACATCTTCCTCACAGCTCATTGGCTGAGTATCGAAGGCTGCCAGCCTGCCATACCAGAGAATCCACCCCCAGGTAACCTCCAGACTAGCCTATCCCCTACCCTTCCCCTCTGCCCATTTTCTTCTGGTTCCTGTCACACTTGCTGTGGCTTCTTTCCTACTAGCCCCCAAAGAGCAACAGAAGGCTGAGGCCACAGAACCCCTGAAGTCCGCTAAGCCAGGCCAGGAGGAAGACGGACCCCTGAAAGGCAAAGGTCAAGGGGCAACCCCAGCTGATGGCAAAGGTCAGTGCCCAGACCAGGCCACTTCTCCCTCATCCCAAAGCCTATAGCAGAGGAATTTGGTCTGAAGAACTTGAACCTCATCTATATGGTGATTGTTTATTAAAGAGAGAGCATGGGCATGTCAGGGTCAAACTCTCCTTCCCACAGGGAAAGAGAAGAAGGCACCGCCCCTGCTGGAGGGGGCGCCTCTGCGCCTGAAGCCCCGCAGCATCCACGAGCTATCTGTGGAACAACAGCTCTACTACAAGGAGATCACTGAAGCCTGCGTGGGGTCCTGTGAGGCCAAGAGAGCGGTAAGCCCTCGCCGGTTTCTTTCCTCCCTGCAGTGCATGCATGCTCTCCCCTCACTCGCTGCCCTCCCCTTTCTCATGCCTTTCTTTCAGGAAGCTCTGCAGAGCATTGCCACAGACCCAGGGCTCTATCAGATGCTGCCTCGGTTCAGTACCTTCATCTCAGAGGGGGTAAGAGGACTGGGAAGGCCAAGCCCCGGATGAGGCTGTGAGGGAGGGGAGGTGACCAGGGGAGCTCAGCTGAGGGGTCTGTCTGCTCCAGGTCCGTGTGAATGTGGTTCAGAACAACCTGGCCCTGCTCATCTACCTGATGCGCATGGTGAAAGCCCTGATGGACAACCCGACGCTCTATCTAGAAAAATACGTGAGTGGTCCTGCCCGTCCCATCCCCTGGGTTAAGGGACCCTGCTGCTGCTGCTACTGTCCACAGTTGACCTGCCTCATTTCCCTCAGGTGCACGAGCTGATTCCGGCTGTGATGACCTGCATTGTGAGCAGGCAGCTGTGCCTTAGACCCGATGTGGACAATCACTGGGCCCTCCGGGACTTTGCCGCCCGCCTGGTGGCCCAGATCTGCAAACATTTCAGCACAACCACAAACAACATCCAGTCTCGTATCACCAAGACCTTCACCAAGGTGGGCCCCAAGAATATGTCAACAGCCCAAGCATGTCCCTGTCCCTGTTAACACCAGTACATTGAGACTTCACCTGGAACACGTGGCTGGGTGGGCTTAAGGAAACTGAACCTCCTCCACGTGGTAATTGTTTAGTGTTTAAATACTTATATGAGAGAGGTTGAGGGGGAGCGAGTATAGGGGTGTGTGTGTGTGTGTCAGGGCCGGGGTGCACTGCAAATGAACTCCAGATACATGCACCACTTAGTGCATCTGGCTCCTTGTGGGTCCTGGGAGATTGAACCCAGGTGACAAGTAGACACCTTTGACCACTGATCCCTCTCTCTAACCCAGCATCATGATTCATAAGGAGTGTTTGTTGAAGTCATTCCTGTTTTCATGTTTTGAGGCAGGATCTCACTCTGATCCAGGCTGATCTGGAACTCTGTTGTCCAGGCTGGCCCTGAACTCATTGATCCTACCTCTACCTCTTGAGTGCTGGGATTATAGGTGTGAGCCACACCTGTGTGTATTGTGCATGTACACGTGCACGTCAGAGATTGACTGCATGCTTTCCTCGACTGCTGTTCACTGCATTTACTGAGAGGGTCTCAACTGAACCCAGAACCTGCTGGTTCAGCTAGTCTAGCTAGCCAGTTAGCCCCAGGGATCCTGTCTGCCTTCCCAGTGCTATAGGGATTACAGGCTGGCTACCACGCCCACCCAGCAACTATGTGGATGTTGGAGTCTGAACTCAGTCCTCACAGTGGCTGGCAAGTACTCTATCCACTGAGCTATCTCCCAGCTGCTCCCACAATTGCCTGTCAGACCTCTTCATCTGGTTCATTTCCTTTCCCTTCAGAGCTGGGTGGATGAGAAGACTCCCTGGACTACCCGTTACGGCTCCATCGCAGGCCTGGCAGAGCTGGGACATGATGTTAGTCCCCAGGGGGAACAACAGGGTGAGGGGAGTTAGAGGATAATGACCCCACCCGACACCCTTGACATTCAGAGCTCTGGCTTCTCCCCTTCCTTTCCACCAGGTGATTAAGACACTGATTCTGCCAAGGCTGCAGCAGGAAGGAGAACGGATCCGGAGTGTTCTGGACGGGCCCGTGCTGAGTAACATCGACCGCATTGGTGCAGACCACGTGCAGAGCCTCCTCCTGGTGACCAGAGCCCCCCTGTGCCTTCCTCTTCCCCACCCCACCCCTACAAAAACAGTGTTTAGCAAGCATTGGGCACATTTTATTCACTCTTTAGAAGACAGTGCTTCCAGGCACTGACAGGCTCAGCCAGCAACAAGCAACCAGTAACTTGTGGAGGCCATTGCCTCCCTGACCCTTCCAATCCCCCCCTGCAGACCATGGAGCATGAGGCACACACACACCTCATGGATGTTCTTACACCAGCTAGTCCTTAGGGAAGAAAGCATTCCTTTTCTTTTTGTGTGTTGCTTTTTGAGACATTTTATCCACCCTGCTAACCTTGAACTTTAGCCTCCCCAGTGCTGGGATGACAGGCATTACCTACCATGCCCTGCTCAGAGTATTTATACTCATAGATCATAGCTTAGCCCTCAGCAGGGTCACAGAATGGTGGGTGAGATCCTTTCTTTCCTTTTTCTGAGTACCAGCCCTCCCTCTCTGCCTTCTCTGCAGAAACACTGTGCCCCTGTGCTGGCGAAGCTGCGCCCACCGCCTGACAATCAGGACACCTATCGAGCAGAATTTGGGTCCCTAGGGCCTCTCCTCTGTTCCCATGTGGTCAAGGCCCGGGCCCAGGCTGCTCTGCAGGCTCAGCAGGTCAACAGGACCACACTCACCATTACGCAGGTCAGCTGCCGAGGGTGGGAGGGGGTTGTGCTCTGGGAGGGCAACTTGCCAGGGAAGAACCAGAGAGCAAGAGCAGTCCACTGGGTCTCCCTTTGGCCCTTAGATGCCGACACTTTCTTCCTGCTTTTCTCCCAACAGCCCCGGCCCACACTGACCCTCTCACAGGCCCCTCAGCCTAGTCCTCGGACTCCGGGCTTGCTGAAAGTCCCTGGTTCCATCACACTGCCGGTCCAGACACTTATGTCTGCGCGAGCTGCAGCCCCACCTCAGCCTTCCCCTCCTCCAACCAAGTTTATCGTAATGTCCTCCTCCAGTGCCTCTTCCACTCAGCAGGTATGTGGAACCTGGGCAAGGGGTGTGAGTAGCCTTGACGGGCCTGAGTCCCCTCAGAGCCCCTGGGGAGCTCCTTAGAGGAGCCATCTCCTCCAGACCCAGAGTTGAAGGTGCAAGGGTGACTCGCCAGGGTCTTCAAGATGACAGCAGACTCCAGGGCTCTGAGGATGGAAACTAACCATTCATTGGGGGATGGCGCAGGGGAAGGTGGGAACACAGGGTGTGGGGTGTGAGCAAGAACAACATCCCGTAGGCCTTCAGGATATGACGAGGGCACCAAATTATCATAATGCAATTTCTTTCTCCCCAGGTCCTGTCCCTCAGCACTTCAGCCCCTGGCTCAGGCTCCACCACTACCTCTCCTGTCACCACCACGGTCCCCAGCGTGCAGCCCATCGTTAAGCTGGTCTCTACAGCCACCACTGCACCCCCTAGCACAGCCCCCGCCGGTCCTGGCAGTGTTCAGAAGTACATTGTGGTCTCGCTCCCATCAACAGGAGAGGGCAAAGGAGGCCCCCCTTCCCATCCTTCTCCAGTCCCTCCCCTGTCTTCTTCTCCTTCCCCACTTGGGGGCAGTGCCCTCTGTGGGGGTAAACAGGAGGCTGGGGACAGCCCCCCTCCAGCTCCAGGGACTCCAAAGGCTAATGGCTCCCAGCCCACTGGACCTGGCTCCCCTCAGCCTGTTCAGTGATAACATCTGTTGACCTCCTCCTGCGGATTCCATTACAAGCAGGCTCGTTGGCAGAGGAAGGAGTGGCAGGCTGCCTCCCCCACGTGACTTTCTTTTTAGATACTGTACAGTGAGTTCCTCAGAATAAAAGTTGGATTTGTAAGTTATGAGCCTTCCTGCGTTGCATACCATGGAAGGGACAAGCGTACAGAGCCCTCCAGGTCTCAGGACTCTTCCGGCCCAGATCCAAAGCCACACGAAGAAAATGAAGTCGCCTGCTGGCCTTGCTTGGGGAGCCTCAGAGCCGAATGACGTAGGCATCGCTGTGACTTAGGTGTCGCACCCACTTGTGCGGGTTGATGTTGCCACAGGGCCTGAAGGACAGCCTGAGGAAGCGAACCTGGAGGCCAGAGCATGTGTGGCGGGGAAGTTCGAAGGACAGGCTAGCAGGCCCCAGGCCCAGCGGGGGCGCTGAAGTGGAGGGCCCGTGACTGGCAGGCCCCTGCAGGCCAGGAACATCCATCTACGAGCAGAGAAGACGGGAAGCTGTGAGGCTAGGCAGCTGCTGCATCAGCAGGACAGAAGTGTAGCAGAGGGTGTGGGAGGGTCAACCGTGGATACCTGGAAAAGGCCCGAAAGCTGAGAGCCTCCTTGAACCCGGGGCAAGTCCCAGTGGAGGGCTCCTTCACCGAGCTCTGCCTTCTGATCTGGGCTGCTCAGCTCCTGAGATAGGCTGGGGTGGGCAGGGAAGGTTCTGAGCTAAGGGGCTCCTTCCTAGGCACCATACCCTCTTCACCCCAGGCTTCCCAGGAAGCACACACTCACCTGACCACTCCTCGTGGCAGGGGAAGGTGCAGACGGATGTTTAGAGCTTGGCTGTACAGAGGAAGGAGTGGAGTCAGCACCAGGTGGCAGAGTGCCTTGCCATGTTCTTCATGGTCACAGGAGCTCAGCATGGGTGCCATCCTGCCCCCACCCCTTTCCCAGGTGCTAGAGTGTCCCAAGTCAACTGGATTCTGAAGCTGGGAGGTGCAGGGTCTAATTCTACAGCCCAGGAAGGCTTTGGACTGGTGATCCTCTGGCCTCAGCTCCTAACTGCTGGCATTATAGGCCTGTGCCACCATATCCAATTTTGGTGGATGCATCTGAAGGAAGAATTAGCAAGCTGTTGACCATGTCCAAGCCTATATCACTGAACTGGGCTTGACCAGCCCCCACTGTTTTTAAGACAAGGCCTCATGTAGCCTAGGCTAGCCTTGAACTGCTATGTAGCTGAGGCTGGCTTTGAACTCCTGGTTCTGCTTCCACCTAACCAAGTGCTAGGAGTTACAGGGGTATGCTACACAGCCTGCTTGACCAGTTCCCTCTCTTACCTCTTTGGTGGTAGGTCACATCGCAACTTCAGGTAAATCTGGAGCCTGGAGAAGGTGACACATGGTTCAGCTATGACCCTTGCTTACCCAGAGCCTCCAAGAGGAGCCGTGTCAAATGTACCCCAAGGAGGACCAAAATTGAGATCAATGCCACGAGCCAAACCTTTTTCCAAGGTGCACCCTATGATCTGCCACCACCCTTCCATATTGAGTTTACAGAGTAGTAAATACAGGAAATGGTCTCACCGGCCCGAGCCTCGGTCCCACTGCACAGTGGGAAAGAGCCGGAAGGGGAGCGGGGAAGAGAGGTCATCTGAGAGCTGGTACCGCATCACAGTCAGCTGAGACCAGAGAACGAGGTCAGCTTGCCTTCCCACTTGACGTACTCCCCCCCCCACTATAGTGGGTGGAGGACTAGGCCTCCCTGAGTCTGACCTCGCCCTGAGGTGGCTGGAGGCGCAGGATTCGATGAGACTCAAACTCGTCAAGGTTGACAGAGCTGTGGAATGAGACCTCGTCAACTCGAATTCCTGGCCCATACCCTGCAAGAGAGGAAGACTACTTGCTCTCCTGACACAGGCTTCGGGAGGAAGAGCCTTCTCTAACTTCTCTCCATGAAGCCTTTGACAGTGCCCTCCCTCCCTCAGGATTAAAACTCATGCTCTCCTTACCTCTCAGTTCTGACTTCCCCACACAGAATTCTTCTGTCAAGCCAATGCGCATCTCTGTGGGAGGGAAGGACATCAGGGAAGGGCAGCCATCAATGGCACCAAGGAGCCTGCCTCACACACAACCCTGGGTCCTCACCAGAGCCGTTGGGAAGGAAGCTCTTGAGCCGGATTTCTCCCTGGACATCCACCTTCAACAGTGAACCCTGGAGAGGCAGAGGTTAAGCTTCAACCTTGACCTCCCCACCAGTCTCCATTTGTCTTCAACTCCAGAGATGGGAGCCCAGACTTACATTAGATGCGATCAGTACAGACAGTCTTTCAACCACATCCAAAAACACTTCGTTCTTTTGGCTCTGAGGAAGAGAGGGGATTTGGGTTGTGGAGGCTGAAGGCCTGTTCTAAGATGGATGGGCAGCACTGGGTGTGGTGGTGAGTCTGTAATCCCAGCACTTGGGAGACTAAGGCAGAAGAATTTCTGTGTCTGAGATCAGCCTGGACTATAAGAGTTCCAGGCCAGCATGGGTTACTGGGAGACTTTGTCTCAAAAAATACACATTCTGGCTGGAGAGGTGGCTCACTGGTTAAAGGTGCTTGCCTGCAAAGCCTGATGGACCAGTGCCCACGTAAAACCAGGCATCTGGAGTTCGTTTGCAGTGGCTAGGGTCCCATTCTCTCTCTCTCTCCTCTCTAAGTCTATCTTAAAAAAAAAAAAAAAAAAAAGAGCAGGGCACACTTAATCCCAGCACTCAGGAGTCAGTAGTAGAATCGCCATGAGTTCAAGGCCATCCTGAGACTACCTAGTGAATTCTAGCCTGAGCTAGAGTGAGACCCTACCTCACTCTAAAATACAAAAATACCCCCCCACACACAAATACAAATTTTAATTAAAGATAAATAAATGGTCAGGCAGAAGAGATAGGGTAGTTGAAACAGAGCCCAGGGCAGTGGTGGTGAAGGAAGCCTATGTTAAGGATCCTGGGCTGCAGCTGACCTCACCACGGCCTTGCTTACCTGGTCAGAGCGACTGGACAAGACGGGGCGGCTGGCCGCGCTGCTTGGGGCCACTTTGCTCTGCTGTGTTTCAGCTCCAAACTGTAAAGTACCCAAAGCAACCAACCAATCCTTGGCACGATGCTCCCGGCCAGCCCTCCTCCCTCCTGGCCCCCATCTTTCCCCGCTGCTCACCAAACCAACGCTGCTGAGGTCAAAGAGGCTGAAGGGCTTGCTGACTGCGGCTTCCGTCTGGATGAAGTTCCGCAACATCTCCGTGGATGTGGTCTGTACGTAGCCATAATCCTGGCCCACAGGGAGAGTGAAAAAGGCGTGGATTTAGCTTCCCCTTTCCACCCCATGGTGGAAAAGAGGACATTTCTCCAGGGGGCAGGAGATGAGGAGCCAAGCCCTTGGTCTTTACCAAGACTTCATCCAGGAGTTCGTAGACAAGGGCCACGTTGCGTGAGATGGTGCCTTCACTGAGGGACCCGCAGTAGTCACCCAGGAGGGTGGCCAGCCTGCGGGAGAAGGGCGCGTGGGCGTGAAGCCTCCCTGGGCTCCTCCAGGCGCTGCCCCGTCCAGCCTACTCACCGGGACAGCAGCTCCAGCAGGCTGAAGGGAGACACGTTTTCTGGAGTCGTGGCCACCAGATAGAGACCACTGTGTCTAATGTGAATGAAATGACGGTCATCGTGGTGCTGAGCGGAGGTGGGGGAAAGGCTTCATTAGTAAGAGACCAGACGTCCCGGGGCAGTGGGATTCGGGGTCACTCCTGAATCCCCCCAGAACACAGCTCCATGTGGAAAGGGTAAAATGAGAGCGTTGACGAGAACCAGCCTATCCGCGCCACGAGGAATGCATCCCTGACCCCAAAGTCCCCAAGAAAACAGTCTTAGACCAGGGGCTCGGGAACACGCCCGCCCTCCCGCCCAGAGCGGTTACCATGACAACCGGGGACTCGTCTCCAGGCAGTCCCATCAGCTTCCGGTAGAAGAGTTCGGCTACGTCCCGACCACCACAGTCCCCGCGGACTGGCCGGGTGGGAGGTCAGTTAAGGAGTGGTGGGCACAGGCGGGCCCCGGGCTGGACTTCCACCCGGCCACCCCGCCCCAGCCCGAACGAGGGTCAAGGATACAGTCTTTGTAGATGAGCGGGTCCCCCTTGGAGGACAAGATGAAGAACTGGGAGATCATGGCCGTCCTGGAGAGCCCGGCCCCGCCCTGCGGGCCCAGAACAAAAGGACGCGCAGACGTGGGCCCTTTAAGGGTGGCCCCCACTGCGCACGCGCGCTCCTGCTCCCGCCCTCTCCCGACGCGGCTGCTCGGACCGCGGGAAACTCTGCGCCCACCCCTGCCGTTCGCCAGCCTGTCACTCAGCCCAGCCTCGCTTGGTAATTGGTCGAGACTACGAGTGGGCGGGGTAGAGAGCCGTCACTCTCCCATTGGCCCGCACTCAGTGGCGTCGGTCACGTGGTGCGCAACGTTTCGCGCCAATTTCGGTTGGTGTGCTATACGGCTGGCCGCGCGCTGCTCCTGCGCTCCCAGGAGTGAGCCTCCTGCGCCGGCCAGCCGCTGAGGTGCGGCCCGCGCGCGGCCTCCATGGCGCTCAAGGACTACGCGGCCGAGAAAGGTGAGGCTCTGCAGGCTGCCGGGAGCCCGGCACGCGCCTGCCGGAGAGAGCCCGGGCCCTCGTGGGTGCGCGGGCCGGCCGGTTCTGGGCCGCTCTGGTCGGGGGCAGGGCCGGCTGGTGCGGGGTCCAAGGAATGCTGGCCCTGCCCGGGAAGGGTGCTAGGGAGTGGGTGCACGTGGGGGTCTGCGGAGAGGAGCCGCGCCCTGGGGAGTCCCGGCTCTCGCGGGATGCCCACGACCCTCGGGCTCCGGAATGGGGATCCCGGGTTTGCCCACCCGCCCGCGAGTTCCCGCGTCCGCCCGGGGCGCGCCGGGCAGAGCCGCTGCGCACTGCGATTGGTGGCTTTCCAAACGGAAGTGGAGGCGGGCGGAAGTGGCGCGGTGCGGGCGGAGGGAGTGGCGCGTGTAAACAGTGTCCTTCCGCGGCGGCCGGAGGAGGCCGCGAAGGGCGGGGGCGTGCCTGGGATTGGTGCGCTGCGCTCGGGGCGGTGGGCGGGCGGGACGGGAGCGCCCGGGCCAATCGCCGGCCGGGCTCCCGCGGCGGGCGGAGGAATCCGGGGCGGTGAGGCGGCTGGAATCCGGGCCCATGTGCTTCTTTGTTTACTAAGAGCGGAAGCAGTGGCGGGAGCGGGGGTGAGTTGGGCCGAGGCCTGGTTGGCTGAGGTCCTGGCGCGCGCGGAGGCGCAGGAGACCCCGAAGAAAAGAGGGAGTTGTGTGGGTGAAGGAGAACCGAGCTTTGTGGGGCGTGGGAGGCTGTTGGAAGGGCTGAGGATCCCCCTGGGGAGGTTGGGGTGAGACTCGTGAACTGTCTGGGGACTGTTCTTCTCCAGGGGAAAGCAGGCTTGGGAGGAGTCCTGCCTACTTTGGGGAGAGCTCGAACTAGGTAGGCTTGTTTCAAATGTTCGGGTAATTAGTTCGTAGGTTCTGGTTCAAATGAAAGTGAACTGCTAAGCTTCCATTACGGTCCTGAAGTAAGGAGCCCCCCCCCCAAAAAAAAAGGAAATTTATTTTTAATTTTTATTTTGTAGAAAAGGTTAAGAAGTTCCTTCAGGAGTTTTATCAGGATGATGAACTTGGGAAGAAACAGTTCAAGTATGGGAACCAGTTGGTAAGTCTGACATTGGCAGTGGGCAGCGGGGTGCACTTGAGGAGTTGTACAAGGTGACCTGTCTTTTGTTTACCTGCAGGGGACACCCCACCCCATTCTTTTTTGAGACAAATTCTCTTGTGGGCCCAAAGGTAGCTTCAAGTCCTTGCTTTATAGCTGAGGTTGGCCTTGAGCAACTCCAAATGTGAGAATTAGAGTGTATTTTAGGGGCGGGGGGGGGCGCTCTGCTCTGTTGTTCTCCTGTGGATGCCCAGAGACTCTTGTGGTTGAGTGAAATAAACTTGGCCCTGAGATTTTACTGTTTCCTCTCCATTTCAGGTACAGCTGGCTCATCGGGAACAAGTGGCATTGTATGTGGACCTGGATGACGTAGCAGAGGATGACCCTGAACTGGTGGACTCAATTTGTGAGAATGCCAAACGCTACATGAGGCTGTTTGCTGATGCTGTGCAAGAGCTCCTGCCTCAGTACAAAGAGAAGGAGGTAAATACTGGAGGGCACAGTGGGCCGTGGCATCTAAACTGCTGTTGAGGTTCTCAGATCCCGGTGGTTTCTAGGCAGGCAGAAAGGAGAGGTGTTGCCTGCCCTTCACTTTTTCTGTTGTCTTTAGGTGGTCAATAAAGATGTCTTGGACGTTTACATTGAGCACCGGCTGATGATGGAGCAGCGAAGCCGTGACCCTAGCGCAGCCAGAAGCCCCCAGAACCAGTACCCTCCTGAGCTCATGCGCAGATTGTGAGTATCCTTGTGGGCAGGGTCAGACTCTTTTTCCCAGGACCTTCTTGATGATGGTTTTCTTCCTTAGTGAGGTGTACTTTCAAGGCCCAAGCAGCAATAAGCCTCGTGTGATCCGGGAAGTACGGGCTGACTCTGTGGGGAAATTGGTAACAGTGCGTGGGATCGTCACACGTGTCTCTGAAGTCAAGCCCAGGATGGTGGTGGCCACATACACTTGTGATCAGTGTGGGGCAGAGACTTACCAGCCGGTATGTGTGGGGGACAGAACGGGAAAGCTCTTGTCTTTGAAAACCGCAATTTCGTTTTTTAATTATTGTAAAGGATTTTTGAGTATTTTGTTTTTTGGTTGGTACCTTATCATTGACCTGGAGTAGTTCAGGGGCTCTTTCATTTCCAAGAAGTTTGTCATGGAATGATTCCTGTGGTGATTGTAAGGGGCATCTTTCTCATTTCCTTTGGTGTTTCTCTTTCCATATCCTAGATCCAGTCTCCTACTTTTATGCCTTTGATTATGTGCCCCAGCCAGGAGTGCCAAACCAACCGCTCTGGAGGCAGGCTGTATCTGCAAACACGTGGCTCCAAGTTTATCAAGTTCCAGGAGATGAAGATGCAAGAACATGTGAGTTTGAGGCATTGTGCACAAGGCAGTGAGTGGAGAAGGTCCCCTTGAATTCTGCAGTCACTTTGGAAGTGGCAGGAAGAAAGAAAAAAGAGGGAAGAGCTAAGGTGGAGGAGCTACCTAGAGGGGATTGGTGGAGTCTTCTGAGTTGGGAGGGTGAGGGTGCTGTGATGGCTTCAAGTTTCCTTGTCGCTAGTCTGAGGGTGGGGTGAGCAGATGAGAGAAGTCTTACAGGGATTCCCAGATGGGAGTGTCAGGTCCCTGTAGGCTTAGGTTTAAGAACTCCTTGTCTCGTGTACTCTCCCCTCAGAGTGACCAAGTGCCTGTGGGAAACATCCCTCGTGGCATTACAGTGCTGGTAGAAGGAGAGAACACAAGAATTGCCCAGCCTGGAGATCATGTCAGTGTTACTGGTATCTTCTTGCCAATTCTACGATCAGGGTTCCAACAGATGGCACAGGTAAGAGAATTTGGGGTGTACAAGTAATCCCCTTTACCCCTCATTCAACCACTCTTCTCAGAGAAAACAAAATAAAATTCCAGACAAGGTAGAATAGAAGTGCTGGTTCTGTCAAGAAGCTATTGGGGAATTGGCTGATTGGCAGGTTACAGACTTTCATTCACGTCCTGGCATTCTCCTACCAAGGGTTTACTCTCAGAAACTTATCTGGAAGCCCACCGAATTGTGAAGATGAATAAGAGTAAAGATGATGAAGCTGGGGTTGGAGAGCTGACCAGGGAGGAACTGAGGCAGATTGCAGGTAAGGGCCCAGCCGCCCCAGTAGAGGCTGTTACATTTCAGCCCTTTCCCCCTGGAAAACGCTCCCATTGTGCTTCTTTGCAGAGGAGGATTTCTATGAGAAACTAGCTGCTTCTATTGCCCCCGAGATATACGGGCATGAAGATGTGAAGAAGGCCCTACTGCTGCTGCTGGTGGGCGGGGTGGACCAGTCTCCCCGGGGCATGAAAATCAGGGGTAAGAAGGAACAGCCAGATGGTGGGGAGGGGAACAAGCCTGGTCAGTGGGTCTAAGGAGGGAGAAGTTAAGATTGGTATCCTGGCTTCATGGTTGCATGGGGGCTTAGAAGAAGCAGTGAGGGATTTGGGAACAGAACCAGACTTAAGAAGTGATTTTCTCTGTTGGTGAACAACTGCTTCCTTCCAGGAAACATCAACATCTGCCTGATGGGGGATCCGGGTGTTGCCAAGTCTCAGCTCCTGTCTTTCATTGATCGCCTGGCCCCCCGCAGTGAGTAGAGACAGGGATGAGACTCAATGTTTGTTTGAATGGCAGAGGTGGGTGGGGAGGGCACGACACAGCACCCCTGAGGTCTTCAAGCACCTCCCTGGCCCTATGTTTGCTCCCTTCCATGTTTTTTTAAACCTGTTTTCCTTTCCAGGCCAGTATACCACAGGCCGGGGCTCCTCTGGAGTGGGGCTAACAGCAGCTGTGCTGAGAGACTCTGTGACTGGAGAACTTACTTTAGAGGGTGGGGCGCTCGTACTAGCTGACCAGGGCGTGTGCTGCATTGATGAGTTTGACAAGATGGCCGAGGCTGACCGCACAGCCATCCATGAGGTCATGGAACAGCAGACCATCTCCATCGCTAAAGCAGGCATTCTTACCACACTCAACGCCCGCTGCTCCATTCTGGCAGCTGCCAACCCTGCCTATGGGCGCTACAACCCCCGCCGCAGCCTGGAGCAGAACATACAGCTTCCTGCTGCACTGCTCTCCCGCTTTGACCTGCTCTGGCTGATTCAGGACCGGCCTGACAGAGACAATGACCTCCGGTGAACACTCGGCTCTTTCCTGGTGGTTTGGAGGGAGGAGGGGAGGGTCAGAAAGTCCCTCAACTTTTCTACATGGGAAATTCAGACCCTTTCCTCATACACCTGAGCAGTTCCTCAGTGTGTGAGGTGATAGAGTATGAGGGCTTCCTGGGAGGTCTGTCCCTGCCATGGTTTAGCTCAGGATAGCTAGACAGGATGGGTTATGTGCCCCTAAGGAATGTTCTTTGTGCCTGTGCTCCCCTCAGGTTGGCCCAGCACATCACCTATGTGCACCAGCACAGCCGGCAGCCCCCTGCCCAGTTTGAACCTTTGGACATGAAGCTTATGAGGTAGGAGGGCTGGTAGGGATGGGCTTACCTCAGGGAAGTTTCCAACCACATGGCATTGTGTTAGGGCCTAGTGTCTCCTGAAAAATTTTCAAAACTTTCACCAATTCTCTGTAACAAAGTTTTTTTCCTTCTGTCATAAACTTGGAGGAACTGAATCATCCCTTAACAAGTGGGTCACTGTCCTGAAAAGGTGAAAGTCGTTTAAGAGTCCCTCTGTAATAAAAACTCAAGCCAAGCACATACGTAGTCACCCACTGCCTTGTCAAGTAGAAGGCCTTTCCCAGTATTGGGGTGGGGGTCCCTTAGAAGCATGTCTGTGTGCTGCTTTCCCACGAGCCTTATCTCCCACAGACGGTACATAGCCATGTGCCGCGAGAGGCAGCCCACGGTGCCTGAGTCTCTGGCTGACTACATCACAGCAGCCTATGTGGAGATGAGGCGAGAGGCCTGGGCCAGTAAGGATGCCACCTATACTTCTGCCCGGACCCTGCTGGCCATTCTCCGACTTTCCACGGCTCTGGTGAGTGCTGGGCCCCTGTCGGCTAGAGGGCTGACCCTTGCCTGGCACCTCACCTTCGCACCATCCTCTGCCTCCTCCATCTCTCTGCTCTGCTGGGGCTAAAGTGCTGACAGTGCAGATAGTGGTCCTCTGTGCTACCGCACTGTGGGTACTTACTGCTCCAGCAGGGCATGTGCAGCGCACGTGGAGGGAAAGGCCTACTCGCTTCATTCAACCCAAGAGGGGTAGACAGGTTCCTTGGGTTCATGTCTAGACCTGGTGTTAGCCTAAATGTTCGCTTCTGCCCTTCCATCTTTGACCTTTAGTCATGGGGGCTCCAAAGTGCTGTTCGTGCAGGTAGCGTGATTACCCAGCCTACTGCTGAGCTAGCACTTCCCGAGCCCCCAGGACACGACCTCTCTGCCAGGCGTCACCCCATCTGTCATGGTGGGGAGCCCAGCGGAGTTGAGAAGAGTCTGGTCTCCCTCACAGGACAGCTGAACACCGGGACTGGCCAGTGTTGAGAGGCGGAGACTTGGGCAATTGCTGGACGCTGCCCTGGGCATTGCACTTGTCTCGGTCTGACAGTGCCGGCCCAACACTGCAGATGTTGGGGGACAGGGAAGGTCCCCCTCCCCCGTTTGTTCTATAAGTAGGCAAACATAGCTTGCCTTAAGACTAGAGCAAGAGAGGGTCAGTGGCTGCTTCATTCCTTTCCTGTCCGTCTTTCCCCTGCCTCCCCTTAGGCACGTCTGCGAATGGTGGACACTGTCGAGAAGGAAGATGTGAATGAAGCCATTAGGCTAATGGAGATGTCAAAGGATTCGCTTCTTGGTGACAAGGGCCAAGCAGCAAGGTGAGTTCAGTGAGGGATGAAGCTGGACCAGCTGGACTTTCTTGAGTGTCCCTTAAAGATGGCTTCAGAATTCTGGCACTGATTACTGTTACTGTTGTTCAGCTTTGTACCTTTAATACTGTGTTTCAGGACCCAGAGGCCAGCAGATGTGATATTTGCCACTGTCCGTGAATTGGTCTCAGGTGGCCGAAGTGTCCGGTTTTCTGAGGCTGAGCAGCGCTGCATATCTCGAGGCTTCACACCTGCCCAGTTCCAGGCGGCTCTAGATGAGTATGAGGAGCTAAACGTTTGGCAGGTCAATACTTCTCGGACTAGGATCACCTTTGTCTGATAGCTTGAGCCTGGCTCTCCCCAGTGTGTGCTGACCTGTCCTTCTGAAGGTGTAAGGATGCCCTGAAGGGAAAGACCTCCCTTTCCCATGCTGCACTTAATCCTTTTGCTAATAAAGTGTTTTGATGGCTGACGACATTGTGTGAGATTTGTAGTTTGTGTCTACCTGTGACTCCCATCTACTCAGACTATAAAGTTCCTATTTTATCTGCTAAGTAACAAGATTCTGAGAGCTCTCCAAGAGCTCAGGCCTGTAGATGTGATGTTTGGGAAGGGTCTCCCTCCTCCCATATTCAGTTTGATGTACTGGGACACAAAATGCAGGCAGAGCAACAAGCCCAGTCTCAAGTTCTTGAAATAGTCCCATCAGATGTGATGAAAATAGGGGAGCCAGGGGGCCAAGTCTAAATGCAGCACCTGGCATATGATCCAATACAGGGACCCAAAACTTAAGGCCCCTTCCTAGCCTATCTGAAGTTAGCAACTAGTCTGCCCCATTGGTCCAGCATGTACTTCACAGAAGGAACCCAAAAACTACTCTTGGAACTTCACAATGCCCACAAAGTGGGCTTTGGAATGCATAATAAATGTGTCTGCTATCCCTCTCCTTTCTGGGTAAAAACATTCAATAAAAGAAGGCATTTGTGCTTATAAGGCTGGCCAGTAGGATTAAACAATGAAAATATAAGCAGGGCAACCTTTGACTCCCTATTAGGCCAGTCCACCTCACAGAACATGGGGTCACCTCAAGTAGAGGTGAGCTTGCAGTTACTGATGGGTCAGGAAGCCCTGACATCGGTCTCTGAGCAAAACTAAACAATGGACCTTCATTCAAGATACCAGGTTGAAGAATCAGTGTAGTGCCTGACAGAGAGGACAGAGCTGCTGGAAGAGGTGCTGATGGGCTGTTCCTCTTTTTATTAGTGACCAGTTTCTCTAGAGGGAATGTAGTACCCAGTCCCATGGGACAGATGTCAGCCCTGGGCATCAGCATCATCCCTTCAGAAGAACAGTCCCCGCATTCGCCTGCCAATGCCTTGCCGGTCGTAGAGGACGTTGAACTTGTTCACAAACTGATTCATGGTGTTGCAAGTTTTGGTGATGGTGCCCAGGTAGGCCATGAGCCCCACGTCATTGCATTGC
The DNA here is from genome assembly GCA_004024765.1 of Zapus hudsonius. Lineage (NCBI taxonomy): Eukaryota > Metazoa > Chordata > Mammalia > Rodentia > Dipodidae > Zapus > Zapus hudsonius. The sequence continues at coordinate 5,910 of PVHP010017464.1, read as the reverse complement.
TGGGAGGGAACACAAAGAACGAGTTCCCCAGGTGTTCCCTCAAAACAGCCAAGGACCACTGAGCCCCACCTCCCCAGGAGTCTTACATCATAAAAGTCTGTCTTGAACTTGTCTGTGCTGAGGACGGGGAGGCAGTGGCACAGAGCATAGGCCTCCCGCAGGATCTCGTGGTTGAAGGGGACCTCTCCTAAGGGCACAATGAGGCTACGTTGATATGGAGGCTGTCACTTCTCCAGGAGGTAAGGAGTGACGGGACCTGTCCTACCTGCTTCGGAGGCCTTCACGTACTCCAGGATGAGCTTCACACGGCTGTGCAGCATCTTGATGGCGCTGTGCTGTGCTATCAGGTGTTCAGCCACTGCAGGGGGACAGGGACACAGGAGTCTAAAGGCACGTGGCCACACCCTCCACTCTGCACTGTAAAGAATTACCTCTTACCAGTGGAGTTCTCTCCGCTGCCTGTGGCTGTCATCCGGGCCACATGGTCTACGCCAATGCGTTCAGCTTCCTCGGTGGCCAGAGTGTAAGTCAGCTCAGCAAACAGCATTGTGGCCTGCAGGGCAGAGTAGCCCACATAGGGACAGTCAGAAGCAGGACACGGGCCAAGAGCAGAAGCTGAAGGTTGAAGGGTGGGGTATTACCTCTCCATTGATTATATCAATGACCGACTCAAAAACGCTGACCGGAAGCTGTGAAGGACAGGTGGAAGAACAGCTCTTACTAAGCGCGCACACTCTGAACCTCTAGTAGGTGCCGGGCTGGCCTCCAGCTTGCAATCTTCCTGCTTCAGCCTCACGAGTACATTTTCTCATCTAGTTTCCCCAAGAACACAGTGGAGTAGAACTACACCACATTGTGTGTATGAAACATCACTAAGATAAGGTTTAATGATTAACCCAAAGTCACACAGCTGGTGAGGGACAGCGTGGAGATTAAATTCAGGCACTCCTCAGCAGAGGAGGGCAGGGAATCCAACAGCTTTGTCTAGCATGAAGCTCTGGGCTGGATCTCCAGCACCACATCCCAGGTAAATCCCAGCACTTGGCAAGCAGGGCCAGGAGGATCAGAATTACAAGGTCATCCTCTACTACTCAGTGAATCTGAGGCCAGCCTAGGCTACAAGAGCCCCTGCCTCAAAACAACGGCAACAACAAATTTTTAAAAATTAGGCAGGGGAGTGAGGAGATGGTTTAGCAGTTGCTTACAAAGCTTGCCCGCCTGGGTTCAATTCTCCAGCCACCCACATAAAGCTGAAAAGGCATTTGTGTACAGAGGAAAGAGACCCGGATGCACATGTCAATAACAAAAAGCCAGGCATGGTGGCTTATAATTTTAATACCCAGCATTTAGGAAGCTGAGGTAGGAAAATTGCTGAGTCAGCCTGGGCCCTACCTCCAAAGAAAAAAACAAAACAAAAAACCAGAATGAGGATAAAAGACAGACAAAGGGACTTGGGTCGGTAATACTCACATCTGTGTGCTTGGTCATCGGGTTCAACTTAAGAAACAGGGGGCTTTCAATTATCTCGCACACCTGAAGGAGGACAAGAATGAGTGTCCCTTCTTCCCCTAACCAGGTCTCCCCATCATCGAGCGCACACACACACACACACACACACACACACACACACACACACGTGTGAATCTGTATACCTGCTTATGGACGTGGATGTCAGAGGAGTCAGGCGGTCCCCCTGTGGTATACCAACCCAGAAACTCCAGCTCCTTGAACACCTGTTTAACTGGAGAGGAAGGTCAGACAGCACACAGTATTTCCTTAAGCCATTCATTCTCAGTTTGAGGTGTATTTATATCAGCCCCTTCCTCCCTCCTCCAATCCTGGTGGTTAGCCTGCCAATTTGACCCTGAACTTTTGTTTGTGGGGCCTCCTCCACCTGTGGAGTGCTAGGATTACAGGTGTGCACCACCACACCTGGTTTATATGCATGAACCCAGGGCTTGCTTCCAACTGAGCTACATTCCCTGACAGTTTTTCCTTAAAACACCAGCAAAGCAAGCAAGCAAGCCCTCCTCTCGTTCCCATGCAGCCCCCGCGCGCTCACACTGCTCCTCCTTGGTGTAGTAATATTCCTTGTCAATGATGATCTTCTCTTCCACGGTGTGGGACAGCAGCTCAAAGGAGTTCATCACCTCGATGTTTCGGCCCTCCTGCTTCCCGATGAGGGCCCCGATCACTGGGGAGAGAAGCGCACGGACAGGTGAAATCCACACTATGGCCTTGAGCACGGGTGGGGGTCATGCTGAGGTCAGCGGGAAGCAAGGATTGGGGGGACAGTGAAGGTTGGGGGGGTCCCCGAGAGAAGGGCTGCAGGTCCACACTCACCCTGCACAGGCCGCCCCTCCTGGGAGCGCATGCGGATCCAGTGGTCGGAGATGTTGAGGATGACGAGGGGGTGCAGGGCGACGGAAACACTCCCCGTCACTCCGGAGGCCATCACGCTGGGGACGACTACAGGTGGAGGGAAGAAGGAGGCCGGTGAGAGCTCCGGCTCCGCATGCTTCCCTGCAGACGGGAGCGGAGGGCGGCAGAGCCCAGGGCCGCGCAGCCGGACCCCGGAGCCCCCGAAAGCTCCGGACCACCGGGCGGGGAAGGGCTCTCCGGAAGCCTCGCCGCTCCGGCCCGTTACCTGCTGCATCCACCTCCATCCCGCTGCTCCCTCCAGTTCCGTTTGGTGCTGCAGCCGCCGCCGCCGCCGCCGCCGCCGCCGCCATTTTCCCCCCCGCGCCCGCCGGCCTCGGCCCCGCCCCCTCCCTTCCCGGCTTCCGTCGGGCGCGCCGCGCATGCTCAGTGTTCCATTGGACGCGGGTTAGGTCATGGGCAGGTGCCAGTCCCTGACCACCGCGGGCGACCCGCGGCCTCTCTCCGTGGGTTTTTAGTTTAGTTTTTTGTTTTGTTTTGTTTTGTTTTTGGCTTTTCCAGGTAGGGTCTCGCGCTAGCCCAGGCTGACCCGGAATTCACTATGGAGTCTCAGGCTGGCCTCGAACTCACGGCGATCCTCCTACCTCTGCCTCCCGAGTGTGCTCCATCACTCCCGGCTCCACTTTTCTATTTTTTAAAAATAATTTTATATTTTATTTGCTAGTAGAGAGAGAGAATGAGAATGGGAGCACAAGGTCCTAGTGCCACTGCAAACTCCAGACTCATGCACCACTTTATGTATCTGGTTTTATGTGGGTTGCTGGGGAATCGAACCCAGGCCTTCAAGCTTTGCAAGCAAGCTCTTTAACCGCTGATCTATCTCGCCAGTCCTCCTCACCTTTTTTATTTTTGCAAATGGTGTGTGTGTGTGTATCAGTATGCTAGGCTTTCTTGCCATTGCAAACAAATGCCAGACATATGCACCACTTTGATTTTACATGGGTGATGGGAATTAAACCCTGGCTGGTAGGCTTTTTTAAAAAAAATATTTTATTTATGCATTTTCAAGGAGAGAGAACCAGAGCCACCACCTTGTGGGTCTGGCTTACATGGGTCCTGGGGAATTGAACCCAGGGCCTTAGGCACTGGAGGCAAGTGCCTTAACCGCTGAGCCATCTCTGTAGCCCTGGCTGGTAGGCTTTGTAAGCAAGCTACTCTAATCATTTAACCACTAGCCATCTCCCTGCCCAGCTCCCCTTTTTCAAGGTAGGCTTTCATGTATCCCAGGCTGGCTTTGAACTTCTTAGTTAACTAAGGATGACCTTGAATTCCTGATCCTCCTGCCTCCACTTCTAAAGTATTGTGATTACAGGTGTGTGCTACCATACCCTGCTTTTTGCCTTTGGTTCATCACATCCTCCCAGTAGCTATAAATTCACCTTTTCTCCAGTTATGTATTTGCCCCTGAACCTTCTGGCTTGAAGGGTCAAGCATGAGTGAGGCAAGGACATTATCAAACTCAACAAAGACCCATTATACCCCCCCATGCATTAGTCAGGGTTCTCTAGAGGAATAAAACCAGTAGAATATATATTTATCGGAGAGCATTTATTCTCCTTACGCAGTTGAAGGCTGGATGGTCTAACATCCATGGCTGCCTGCGTGTAGGAGACACACAGAACCTGGTATCTACTTAGTCTAAGAAAAGGAAACCTCAGAACAAGAGAAAACAAGGGTCGGGTGTGGTGGGCCCAGCACTCGGGAGGCAGAGGTAGGAAGATTGTTGAGAGTTCAAGGTCAGCCTGAAACTACATAGTGAATTCCAGGTCTGCCTGGGCTAGAGTGAGACCCAGCCTGGGTATGGTTGGGGAGAAACCAAGGGCTCAGCCTGGGGCTGAAGGCCGGGTAGCTCCCTGGAGAATCACTGGTGTGGGTGTTGAAGGCTGAAGAAGCTGGAGTCTGATGTCCACAGGAATTGGCAGCAGGAATAGATGCACTCAGATCTATAGAGTGAGATGGTTCAGCAGTTACAGGAACTTCTTTGCAAAGCCTACTGGTTCAGGTTTGATGACCCAGCACCCATGTAGAGCCAGATGCGTATGCATCTGGAGTTCATTTGCAGTAGCAAGAAACCCTGGTGTATACTCACACACACATGCATGCAAATAAATAATTTTTAAAATAATCAACAGGTCTATAGGCAGAGCTGAGTAGAGTCTGACTCCAAGATTTTGAGGCAGCAAAAAGAAAGGCCATGAAGCCGGGTGTGGTGGTGCATGCCTTTAGTCTCTGGGAGGCAGGGGTAGGAGGATTGTTGTGAATTCGAGGTCAGCCTGAGACTACATAGTGAATTCTAGGTCAGCCCGAGCTAGAGCGAGTGCTGAGACTCCAGGCGTGCACCACCACGCCCAGTGGATTCTTTGCACTATTGGTGAGTTAAAAGTTTCTAAGGTTGCATGATTTGGGGGCACAAACAGAAAATTCCTTAGCAGTCAGCGAGTGATAAAAAAGTACAAATGTAGAACAGAAAGCTGTGTGTTCAGGGGTGTTTGTGCCCGTGGGTGCACTGACATGGTTCAAGCAGGAGCGGCTGCATAGCCAGGGAGGAGATCAGGGTCACGCTGTCTCTTGGTAAAGCTTGTACGATAGAAACTGTGCTTTAGAATATCATCGGGGCCTGGTTTCTTTGTTAAATTCCTTCTACCACACTACTGGCCAGTGCCAGCAGTGGACATCTTTCCCTGGTATTAAGAGCTGAATACAGAAAGACTCAGAGTCTAAATTGCCATGTAAGCTCTGGGGACGCGAACACTGATTAGATCAGTTCTGGAGGTGTTGGGAGTTCTTGCTCTCACTGAAGCATTATCAGTAAAGGAAAAGTAATCATTGGCAGAGTGTATAAAGTTATTTAATTGGGTTAAACAAAATATTCTTGGACTTCCTTCTGTGTCCTCGCATGCAAAGAGCGTGTAACCTCAGTCACTATGGGTCTGATGGAAGGTGTGTGCATTTCTTCTGTTCCTGGAATCCAGTGTGCTGGACTGCAGATTATGTGGAGATGAGGTCAGGAACTCCTCCAGCTGGACAGACCCCAAGTGAGTCATCTGTCGTATATCTGTAGGCTCTACTCAGTGTTTCTTTATTGTGTTTTATTTATAGGCAGAAAGAGAAAGAGGGAGAGGATGGGCATGCCAGGACCTCCAACCCCTGCAAAGGAACTCCAGATGCATACGCCACTTTGCACATGGGTACTAGGGAATCAAACCCGGGTCGTTAGGCTTTGCAGGCAAGCGCCTTAACCACTTAGCCATCTCTCCAGCCCCCCACTCAATGTCTATTGTCAAATAATACTAATAGCAGCCTTTTAGGTGTTGCAGAGTTAGGGCTGGGGAATGCTCAGTGTCCGTGATTAAAAGCACTTGCTGTGGAAGCCCAGCAACCCGAGTCCAGATCCCCAGAGCCCTGTAACTCCACACAATGGTGTGCATGTATTCAATCTCCATGTGCCTACGTGGGAGGTACAGTCAGGAG
>PVHP010017463.1:0-34395 GCA_004024765.1 Zapus hudsonius | reverse complement strand
TTTTCAAGCAGAGAGAGAGAGAGAGAGAGAGAGAGAGAGAGAGAGAGAGAGAGAGAGAACCAGAGCCACCACCTTGTGGGTCTGGCTTATGTGGGTCCTGGGGAATTGAACCCAGGGCCTTAGGCACAAGAGGCAAGTGCCTTAACCGCTGAGCCATCTCTCCAGCCCCCCCCTTTTTTTTGAGTTAGGGTCTCACTCTAGCCCTGGCTGACCTGGAATCCACTATGTAGTCTCAGGCTGACCTCTAACTCACAGCAATCCTCCTACTTCAGGCACCCAAGTGCTGGGATTAAAGGTGTGTGCCACCACACACGGCTACAGTGTCTTTTAAAATATACTGTAGAGCTAGAATGAAAAGCAGAATCCTATGTAGGCTAAAAACTGAGATGAAGGTAGAAACTGAGAGGTAAGAAGTTGACTTTGGCCAGTAGAGATTTCTTAAATCCTGGTAACTCTGATTTTATGTCCAGATGGCTGCATGAAGGACATAATGTAGACAGAGCCTAGATTCATGCCAAGAAGAATAGCCCAAGAGAGGTTTTCATATAAAGCCTGCAGAGTTGAACCCTTGTGAAAGCAAAAAAATGGGAAGTTAATCAACTAGGCAAATAAGAACAGCAAGAAAACTTAATCTTAGTGTGGGAAATGAATTCTCTATTAAGAATTCATAACAATAAAAAAGAATTTATAGAGCTGAGCATGATGGCCGATGCCTTTCATCCCAGCACTGGGGAGGCAGAGGTAGGCAGCCAGCCTGAGACTACAGAGTATCAGGTCAGCTAAAACATGACTTGACCAGGCTTCCTTCCTAGGTCATCCAGTGCCTCTCTTTTCCTCTTCTATGAGTCAGTAAAGGGAGAATTGCTCTTGTTCTGTGATACCTTTAGGAAGAGACCATTCTCCTCTGAGGTTTCTCTTATTACTGCAGAGATTAACGCTCCATTTCCTTCTCTCTCTTGATATAGGTATGTTCACTACAAAGTCCACAAGTCAAGAGTGTACTTTTCCTTATCTTCCCACCCTACAAAGAGTAAGACAGCACCAAGAGACGGTTGAGACACTCCTTTACCTGCATGTCACTTCTGGCAGCTTTCACAGCATCAAAGAGATAATTGGTTGGTAGTGCCGACTCTCTGTAGCCATCACCGCCTACATGTTCGTCCCAGAAGCCTTTCTTTGGATGTTTTGCCACCTAGTGAAGTGCAGGAAGATTAGGCATACAGCAAAGAGCAAGTGTGATGTTAATGCTGATTTTGTCTTTATCACATAAATAGCCTTAAGCTGCCAATCTTCTCCTTTTAGTTTCCATACCTCTCTACCCTAATGATCTCTTCTCTTCTGACCCTTGAGATACTGTCTTGTACTTTCATTAACCATATTGCCTGATTCTCTCCTAGATTTTCCTCTGCTAACTCTCAAACTAGGCTCACAAACAAAAGAAAACCTACTCACTGGGGTGGTTCTGGGTGGTTGTTTTGCTGCTCTCTTCTTCACATTGAGTTTTGAGCTGTCTTCAAAGTCACTGTCTTCAATAGTCAACACAGATTGCCTATCCCTGCACAGGAAGGAGGTAGGGTCCCCTTAAATACAAACACTCCATTCCTTCTACATAAGAGTTAATGACTACAGCGCTGGAGAGATGGCTCAGTGGTTAAAGCACTTGCTGTGTAAACCTGGTAGGTAACCTGAGTTGTGATCACCAGAATCCATGTCAACTCAGACACTTAAAAAGTGCAAGCACCAGGCATGGTGACTCATGCCTTCCATCCCAGCACTTGGGAAGCTGAGGCAGGAGGATCTCGATGAGTTTGAGGCCAGCCTGGGCTAGAATGAGACCCTGCCTCAAACAATCAAACCCCTGAGCATCTGTCAGAGCACCTTCAGCAGGAAACGAGGCTGAGACAGGAGACTCCTTCCCCATCCCCTCAACCAGGCTGGCCTCTTGCCTCTGGGCCGCCATGCCCAGTTGACAGAATCCTGAGGCCTGGCCAGTGTAATGTTGTTGCTCACTGCCGTGCTTGCCGCAGGCCAGGGCCGGCTCGTCCACAGACTTCCAGGAAATTCCCACCTCTCTTCTTGCCATCAGAGAGCGGGAATCACATCTTAGATGCGTGTACTCAGGCAGCGTGTGCTTCGTCCTCTGAGCTATCTCCCAGCCCAAGACACGCCTGCTTCTGCTTACTTGCTTTTTCCCCCTCCTTCCTTTTCTTTTCTAATTATTTGCAGGGGGGGGAGAGGATGGGCAAATGAACTCCAGGAGAGAACTCGGGTGTTAGGTGTTGCAGGCGAGCGCCTTAACCTCTGAGCCGTCTCTCCAGCCCCTTCCTTCTCTTCTCTCTTCCCTCCTTCTTCCCACCTCCCTCCCTCTCTGTTTCTCTCGTTCTGCTGGGGATGGAGGGGGGGAGCTGAAGGAGGGTCCCTGCTCCGAGCGGGGTGTGGTGGGGGTGGGGAACGATGCTCCAGGCCGACCCTGCGCTCACTACGGCAGCCGAGGGTGGCCTTGAACACTGACTCCCCCCTCCGCCTCCCAGGCGCTGGGCGTCACCGCAGCCGACATAACACTTGTCACGTTACCACCAGGGCAGAAGAACCATCTGGAGACACAAGGGCCCCCGAGTTCATGACGGACCCCAACTGCACTCACCACTCCCTGACGTCACCGGGCAGCGGGGAGGACGCGCGGCTGAGGGACGAGCCTTCCCCGTGGGAGGAGGGCGACCGCGGAGTCGGCATGGTGACCCAGCTGAGGGACGGGAACTGCTGTGGAACAACATCGAGGGTTGACCTCACCCCGCTGAGGAACCCAAGGCCCACCATCCCGAGCATGAGGCGGAGGCAGGAGGATGGCCGTGAGTTCAAGGCCACCCTGAGACCTGGCCGGAGCGGACCCAACGTCGGAGAGGACTTAGTGGGGAGACACCTAGTGTCATCCTCCACGTCCGCAAACGCCAACGCCCCTCACACTTTCCCGTCCAGAAATCATTTCCGGATTTCGCAGGACTCGAGGCGGAAAGAAGCGCCGTGGACCCAGCCAGAAACGCCAGGATGGAAATTAGGGCGCATGCACATTCTGGACTTTCTAGAAAGTGCGTTCATCCTCCAGGGGGAAGGCTAAGGGTCTCTGGGGGCTGAACCGGGGTCCCCAGGCTCTCCCGGGACCGGCGGAGAGGGGCAGGGGGCCCCCGGGGGGGTGTCTCGGGGCTGGAACCTCGCTTCGGATGAAGAGCTCACGGCCGAGCTCGGATCCTTCAGGTCCCGGTGGCCATCCCGCCTCCCACCCGGCCGCCGCCGAGGACTCCTCTTCCGCCCGGACGAGCGGCTATGTCTAGATTTAAAATAAAAAAAAGCGCGGGAAGGCGCCCGAGGCCCAGCGTGTGCCCGCGCGAGACCAACGTTCACCTCGCGTTTTTCTTACGAAGTCTCGCGAGGCTTTGGGAGAATTTCCAGTCACACACAGCTTGGGCGGCCTCGTGCAGCCGGCAGGCTTGAGGCGTGCGGCTGTCACGTGAGTTCAGGCGCACGCGCACCGCCAGCTCCAGCCTGGCCCCGCCCCCTCACTTCATTGGCCACACTGCAGCCTGCCTTCTCGACTACGATTGGCTGGGCTTAGCCCAGACCCCGCCTTTCAAACTGGAGCGCCACGCCCCCTTGTGTGCCACGCCCCCGCCGCCTTCCTGCTGCGGCGCCCCACCCCCTGCCGAGTCTTCGCTCTCCATTGGCTCACTTTCTCCCTCGACCACGCCCCCGGGCCCGGCTTCTTATCATTGGCGCGGCCCCGCCTCGCGCCCCGCCTCCTGTCCGACTGCCCGGCTCCCATTGTCTCCGCAGATGCCGCCTGGTCCGGCTTTCGTGCTGAGTGTTCAGTGTTCCGGGGGGCCAAGCAGAAAAGTCCCGCGACCGAAAAACTGAACTGTGGAGTCCCGTCGACTCTCCTTTGCTCCTTACGTCCCATTTTGCTGTCCCCGGGACGTTGCAGCTATGTCTGCGCTGCGACCTCTCCTGCTTCTGCTGCTGCCTCTGTGTCCCGGTCCTGCACAGGGACCCGGGAGCGAAGCAAAGGTCGTCCGGAGTTGTGCAGAGACTCGGCAGGTGCTGGGAGCCCGGGGATATAGTTTAAATCTAATCCCTCCCTCCCTCATCTCAGGTGAGAAGAAAGAGGAAGACTAGAGAATCCCGGGTGCGAGGGGTGGGGGAGGCGGGTCCTCCCAGCTCACAATTAACTCTCTTCTCTTTTCACTATTCTAACAGTGAGCGTTACAATATATTTTTTTCATCTCATAGCAATCTCTCTACTCCCCCCTGCAACTTCTTTACCGGGATCACAATAACCCTCCTGCTCACATAATAGCTCTAACTCCACCCCCATCCCAGGAATCTCTAAGTGTCTTTCTTTGCAGCCAGGGTCCCCTTGCTATTTCTGTGAGCTGCTTCTACGTAGGCATTTTCTTGCTCACCAAGTAACCCCACCCCTGCAAACCTCATTCTTCTTCCCAGGGTAGTCCTGCAAAGCCCTGGAGGTGTGTAGGGAATGCTATGTTGGGGAGGGTCACCTGAGGACATTCTGGTCATTTATTTGGCCCACAGAGCAGCTGTCAAATAGATGAACCCACGATGAATAGGGTTGGGCTTCGAGATGAATGACAAGACCATACGGGATCAATGAAAAGAGACCAGACAGGTGGAAGAGAAAAGACTGAGATCCCTCCCAGAGTAAGGTGGGAGATGGAAGGAATTTCACAATATCTCTTCTTGCCACCACCATTCCTCCCTGTCTCCTCTGTCCAGGTGAGCACCTTCAGATCTGTCCCCAGGAGTACACCTGCTGTTCCAGTGAGACAGAGCAGAAGTTGATCAGGGACGCTGAGGGTACCTTCCGTGGCCTGGTGGAAGACAGTGGGTCCTTTCTGGTTCACACACTGGCTGCTCGGCATAGGAAGTTTAATGGTGAGGACCTGGGTGGGAGGTGTCCCCAAATGTACTTCATGCCTTCCCTACTGCAACCCTAAGGCGATCCACCATTATCACCCACCCTAGATTCCCCTCCTCACTGCCCATCCCTGTTTATCCCAAGCCCACTGCAGACTCTCTAGGACCCTGCCCTCCATTTGTCTGTCCATCTTTGATTTACTTGATCTAATTCACTTGTCTCTTCTCTCCCCTTGGCCTTGGCCCTTTCTCTGTTTTCCCTGTCTTTGGTTACACCCCTCCCTTTGTTAGAATTTTTTCGGGAGATGCTCTCCATTTCCCAGAATTCCTTGGCCCACCTCTTCTCCCACTCCTATGGCCGCCTGTATTCCCAGCACGTGCTCATCTTCAATGGCCTGTTCTCTCGCCTGCGGGACTACTATGAGAAGTCTGGTGAGGGGTTAGAGGACACCTTGGCAGATTTCTGGGCCCAACTCCTGGAGAGAGCCTTCCCCTTGTTGCACCCACAGTACAGCTTTCCCCCAGACTTCCTGCTCTGCCTCACTCGTCTCTCCTCGACCACTGATGGCTCTCTGCAGCCCTTTGGGGACTCACCCCGCCGCCTCCGCCTGCAGGTGAGGGGGTCCCATGTCCTCAAATCGTCCTCTGAATTATGCCATTTACCCCCTGTGTGTGCAAGTCACTCCCTGACCTCGTGATTCCTGAATTCTACATCTTGGCCATCTCCAACCTATCTCAGCTTCAGTCACCTATGCCTGCCCTCCTTTAATTCGATGTCCCTTACCTCCATTCTTGGCCCCAGTTTTATACAAACACTTGATCTCCACACCCCAGCCACCATTCTTCCACTTCCTCCCTAATCCCAATATCTTGACATGAATTAGATACTCAATAGTTGTAAACCATTTTAACCATTAAATAATTCTTTAATATAGATAGAAATGTCTTTATTTTATAGAGGAGAAAAATGGAGTTCCCAGTGGTTCAAGTCTTATAGCCAATAAGTGGTAGTACTGTACCTTATAACCCAGTTTTCTGGCTTCAAGTTCAGTGTTCTGATACATAGTTTATCTCCAAACCCCTCCAAGTTCCAAACCAAGTTCCCCTGATTCTTTTAGACTATTCCTTGGGACCTATTGACCTGTATCACCCTGTATCAGACAACACTGTACCCATCCCAAGATAAACCGGCAAATATAACCCACCTACCCCCTCCACTGTTCATCTCCTTGGTGGTCCTCAGCTTCAGTCTTGACTGACAACTCTTTTTGTTTTGTTTTTTTCCTTCCTCCAGATAACCCGGGCCCTGGTGGCTGCCCGGGCCTTTGTCCAAGGTCTGGAGACGGGAAGAAATGTGGCCAGTGAAGCACTTAAGGTCAGAAGGGGCCCTGAATGTGACAGGGTCCAGGGAGGGAGAGACAGATGGGAGAAAGACTCTGTGAGGACATGACAGGCACCAGCTGGCAGGAGAAGCCTAGGGCTTTCAGTTATTGGTCTCCAGGCTTTGGGAACATCAACCAGTCAGGCTTTTACTGGGTCATGCATGGCATGGTCTCCTATGACCTCTGACCCTAACGATGACTCATATGCCCTGTGCCAGTCTGAGGCCCTGCTCATCTCCATAACAGTCAGTACTGGAGTACTGCCCCTGCTGGATCCCACAGGGTCTCCCAATGATTTCCTCTTCCCTCCACGGCCCATCTGTCCCTGACCTTCCTCCTGCTTCCTCTCTCCCTCCAAGCCATCTTGGACTCACTCTGGGTCTTGAATCTCCCCACCCCCCAACACCCTAGTTAATCTCTCCCAGGAAGCAAGATCTGCAGCCTGACCACTAAGAACCTCCCTCCTGGGCTCCTGGGCAGTCTTGTGGTCTCACCAGCCCCAGATGCTCACATCCAGCTCCCAACATTACAGCACTAGGCTTGGCTGAAAGCAGCATCTCAGGTGCTTGTGTATTCGATTCTCTGCCCCTAGGTACCGGTGACTGAAGGCTGCAGACAGGCTCTGATGCGTCTCGTCGGCTGCCCCCTTTGTCGTGGTGTCCCCTCGCTTATGCCCTGCCGGGGCTTCTGCCTCAATGTGGCCCATGGCTGTCTCAGCAGCAGGGGACTGGAGCCTGAGTGGGGCGGATATCTGGGTGAGGGGGTTCAAGAAAGCATGGGATGGAAGAGGGCCCCGAGTAAGGCTGGGGCCATCTGTGTAAGGGAAGGGGGTTCTAACGCCTTATAGAGAACATAAGGGAGGGGACTCTTTCTATGTGACCCCCCTTCTCGAACCAACACTTTGTAGCTTCCCTCTAAGGTCCCAATGAGGAGTTGTGGCACAAGCCTCGTTCAGTGCTTACCCCTTCTCTTCCTCCCTTTCCTCAAGATGGTCTCCTGCTGCTGGCTGAGAAGCTCCAGGGGCCCTTTTCCTTTGAGCTGGCTACGGAGTCCATCGGGGTGAAGATCTCTGAGGGCCTGATGCACCTGCAGGAGAACAGTGTCAAAGTGTCAGCCAAGGTGACAGGGAGGGAGGGTGAGGCAGGCGGGGCGTCGTCGGGGAGACTGAAGGGTTGCAGCTGGGACGTGGTGTGGGCTGAGTCCTCTTCCTGGGCGCAGGTGTTTCAGGAATGCGGGACTCCTCATCACGGGCAGTCCCGCTACCGCCGAGCACCGGCGCCCTGGGAAGAGGTGAACCGACCGTGGAGGGCGGTGGCCGAGGAGGAGCGACCCACGACGGCGGCGGGCACCAACATGCACAGGCTGGTGCGTGGAGTGGCACGGGTGGGAGCGGCGGGTGGGCCTGCATTGGCGGCTGCTCTTCTCTGACCTCTCCTCTCCCTTCTCTCCCCTCCCCCCCCCTCCCCTCCCATCTCTCCTCTTTCTTTCTCCTCTCTCTTCTCTCTCCTTTCTTCTTTCTCCTCTTTCTCCCCTCTCTCTCCCTCCTCTCTCTCTCCTCTCTTTCACCCACTCGCTCGCTCACAGGTGCAGGAGCTCCGCGAGCGGCTGGGCCGAGTGCGGGGCTTCTGGGCCGGGCTGCCGCTGACGGTGTGCGGGGACTCCCGCATGGCTGCGGACACCTCGCAGGAGGCGGCGCCCTGCTGGACGGGAGTCGGGAGAGGCCGGTGAGGACGGGCGGGCGGGCGGGCACTCAGGGAGCCGACGGGCGGGCGGACGGGCGGCAGAAACCTTCGGGGTGCTGTGCTCGCAGGTACCTGTCGCCCGTGGTCGTAGGCTCCCTCACCGAGCAGCTCCACAACCCCGAGCTGGATGCTCCCGGGCCCGACGTTCCGACCCGGCGGCGGAGACTGCATCTCCGGGCGGCCACGGCCAGGATGAGGGCAGCCGCGCTCGGCCAGGACCTGGACATGCGCGATGCGGGTGAGGCGCTCCACCCCACCCCTGCTGGAGCCCCGCCCCTAAACCCCGCCCACCACCCTGAAGCCCCGCCCACTGCCCCTGGAGTCCGGTCCGCTGCTGCCTCTCTTCCAACCTCACCCACTGCTGCTTGAGTCTGGCCCGCAGCCTCCAAAGCCCACCCTTTACCCCTCCAGTCCCACCCACTGCTTCCCCAGGACCGCTCACCTACTCTGAGCCACTCCCCACTCTGCCAGCTGCTCTTAGCGTCCTTCCCAGACTGGCCTCCTGCCTTACCACTCTCTCCGTATCAGCCTTCATTATTGCCCTCAAAGATAAGGGTGAAAGACCAGTGAGTGGGTCTCCACCCTTGAGTGAAGTGGGAAACACCACAACATTCCTAAAGGACAGCTTCTTAGAAAGGGTAATGAGTTGTGGGAGAATATGGGGGCTGAGAAGCCAGCTCTGGGGACCCTGGGATGGTACCCCAAGGTTGTGGAATTAGCCAGAGAAGCAAGGCACATTTAATTTTCATTCTCTTGTCTTTGTCCCTCCCATACACCTTCCCCCCACCCCTGCTTTACTGAGTACTTTTTGCTTTCTGATTTTTCCTGTTTATTCTCGCTGTCCATTTCCCTCTTTTCTGTCTCTGTCTTTTCCTGTTTCCCACCTCCTCCTCTCATTCCCTTGTCTGAATGTCCCTTCCACTACTATCACTCATTGTCACTTGCTCTGTTTCTTTTTCACATATTAACAAAATAAAAGGTTTCCATTGTGACATTTTCATGCATGTATATTATGCACTTTTCTGTTGTTTTTTAAAAGTATTTTTATTCATTTATTTGAAAGAGAATGTGGGTGAGCCAGCACCTCCTGCCACTGCAAACAAACTCAAACACATAAACCACTTTATGCATCTGGCTTTATACGGGTACTGGGGAATCATCTGGCCAGGGCTTTGCAAGCAAGTGCCTTTAACCTATTTTTTTTCTTTCTGTTTTTAATCTCATTTCTCTTCCTCCATTTACATTTTCCCACCTCTCTTTCCCTCTCTGTCCTCACAGATGAGGATGCCAGTGGCTCCGGAGGGGGTCAATACGCAGATGACTGGAAGGCTGGGTCAGCGCCTGTGGTCCCCCCAGCCCGGCCTCCAAGGCCACCTCGCCCTCCTCGAAGAGACGGTCCTGGGGGCAAAGGAGGAGGTGGCAGTGCCCGCTACAATCAGGGCAGGAGCAGGAGTCGGGGGTCATCTGTTGGTCTCCACATCCCACCCATCATGGTTCTCTTCCCCTCAGCCCTTGCCCTGCTTGGACCTCGATAACAGGGGAGGGGTGCCCTAGCAGTAGAAAGGTTAATGGCCTTTTTTTCTCCACCCACCCTTAGCTGAGGTTGGGGAAGGGCTGAAGGGGCTACAGAGAGGGTAGAAAAGGGACTTTGTGGGTGAATGGCTGGGGCCCCAAATCCAAGAGTTTTTCCCATTGGTGGGTTTTGGGGGGTAGGTGGGTGTTCACAATATTTATTTTTTCATTTGGGAACTGAGGGTATTTATTTTGAAATGAGCTGTGGTCTCAGTCCTCTACAGCTGGGACTTGAGTCGGGACAGTTGGCATGGGGGAGTGGGGTTGAAGGATATTAGAAGTATGGAGAAGTGAAACTGTAATGGGGGGTGTACCTGGTGTCAGAAGTTGACAAATCCTAGCTAAGCATAAGAACCGTATATCCGTCATCACAGTATTCTAGAGGCTGAGGCAGGAGGATGAAGAGTTAAAAGTCAGCACACACACAAGCTAGGGGCTCACAGGGCAGGGGGCTGGAAGGTGTGAGTAGACTGTGGGGCTTGATGGACCTGGGTTCTATTGACTTTTTTAATGTCAAGTACAAAATGTTTTAAATTTATTTAATGTTAAATACAAAGGGGGGAGGGCTCATCTCGTGACCTCTGTCATCCACACTCTCCACAGACTTCCATTTCATGATTCAGTGTTCTAGTCAGTGTTTACTGGTAAATAAATGGTAATTTACTGGACTCTGTGTGTAGCTTTATGCGCTCTTACTCTGTCTCCTGGAGTCCTGGCGTCTAACTGGACCAGTCTCTAGCTGTTTCTCATCTTTGGAACCTGCTCCTGGGAGCAGGGAGCCCCAAGAAATGACCCCAACTGTCTGGGTTGCCCACACTCTCTGAGCATCTCTTCATCCATGAACAGGGAGAGCTGTAGAGACCAAACAGGAACTTCATGCAGACGCTCCCTTGCCTGCTGTAAAATTCTCTGAACGCCACACATAGGATTATTAGCATGCCTGCCCTTGCCCCTGCCTTCCTTCAGGGTAAGAGACCAGACAGCGTCTGCCCCTGCCCCTGCCTTGAGGGTGAGGGACCAGACAGTGTCCAGTGTCTTCCCCTGCTCTCTCTCTCTCTCTCTCTCTCTCTCTCTCTCTCTCTCTCTCTCTCTCTCTCTCTCTCTCTCTCTCTCTCCTTCTCCCTCTCCCTCTCCTTTCTCCTTTTACCTGAATAAATCACTTGTGGAAAACGAAGAGAAAACGCTGTCATTGAGTCCTAGGCAAAAGGAGGGTAGAAGTGTCTTCCAGGGACAGGCTGAGTGATCTTTCCACTGTGGAGAGGCAAAGTGGCCTGGAGGGAGCGGAGGGAGAGACATGATCAGATTCCCCAGCAAGCAGCTGCAGGGACTGGCAGGACAAAGGGAGGGGAGGGGAGGGGAGGAGCCTGGGTGCTGGGAAAGTTTGTGGGGAAAGTTGAGCTGAAACCCAGGAGCCAGCCCTTGGCGTGGCGGTGGGGCAGGCGGTGGCTGGGGAGGGCTTGGGGGCCAGACCTGACTTTCCCACTGCTCCCTTTATGGCTTGGTGAGTGGCATGTGATGCTGAGGCTGGGGTCAGTAGAAGGATCCTGGAATTTATGGGAGAAATGAGGGATTCACCGAGAGAGTCCCCCAGAGGACACTAACAAAGGGTTGGCTGAGTGGAATGCTTAAGCAGCAGCCAAAGCTGAGGAGACAGTGAGTTGGGATGTGGATTACAAAGAGAGATGGGAGACAGGAAAGTTTTAAGTCTGAATAGAGGAGGAGTCATGGTTGGATGCTGGGGGCTGTGCTTAAGAAGGAAGCTGGGGGTGATGCCAGAAGGGGCGGGTCTCTGGGTATCAAGTGTAAATTCTTTCTCCTGGGGGTCACCTCTGGGTAGTTCTGGAAGCGGGCTGTCCAGGCTTGTTGGAGAGGGGCACCGTCTGTGATTGTGGGTTTCTGGATCCAAAGGGGTGGAGCCCGACTCCCAGTTGATTCGGAAAGCTTGGGGCCTGGAAAGAATCAGAGTTTGTGTTCTCTCCTCTCCTGTCTTTCTCTCTTCCCTACTCCCACCCTGTGCACTGACAGGGTTAAAAAGTGGGATGAGAGGGTACATGCAGGGGATTTAGCTTCCATGAGTAGCCCACATCTCAACCCCGGCCCCTCTTGCACCCCAGGATCTGCCTTAACATTGAGAGAGTGAGGGCAAGAGTTGTCACTGTTTAAGAATCAATGGCTCAGACTATTACAAAACCACTCCTGTGAGTCCACCCTCCCTTCTCTCCTCCTGAGTTACCCAACCTGTTCCTATCTGATCCCCTTCCCTTTTCAGGTTTTCCCCTCCTAGCTACAGAATGCTTGGAGGGGGGGGGAGGCTGTGACAGACCGAGGGACCCAGGCAGCAGCCAGGAACCTGGCCTGACAATACCCCGAAGTGACTGTCATAATAAGCCAACAGGTCCAATCTCCCATCAGCTCTTTGGTTTACCATCAGGACTGGCCTTTATCTTCTTCCCTTTGAAATCCTTGAGGCTCTAGGGAAACTGAAGTTGAGGGATTTGGGGGTGACTGCAGACAAGCAAGGGGCTGGCTTTATACAGAGTGGAGTCTGCCGTGGAGCACATACCCTGGCAGCTCCCCATCCCTGCATTCAGGTTTCAGCAGCAGTTCAGACTCCCCTCTTCCCCCCTCATTTCCCTTCTAGACGCTGACAGAGGCAAAAATCTGCTAACTCAGGGGGCAGACTCAACCAGGGCTGCGAGAAGGCCTGGGGAATGACCCCCATCTCCAAACGGCGCCTTCAGCCATCTCAAGCTGTCTCTGCCTCCCTCAGCTCTTGGCCCTGGCTCTGTCCTGGTTCAGAAACCCCTTTTCTGGTGACACATGGGCCCTCTGTCTCCTGCCAGGACAATGCGGCACTGGGGGCCTCGGAGCCTGGGGGTGGCTCTGGGAGTCTTCATGACCATCGGATTTGGCCTCCAGCTCTGGGGGGGACCCTTCCAGAAGCGGTAAGACCTCCTTGTGATACTCCACTACTTGCCCCTTCTCACCTCACCTGAGGCTGTGACTCTTGGGAGGGGGGTTCAGAGGAGTCTTCACACCTGTTGTTCTTTCATCACAAGAAAAACACCTGTTCTCCTTCAGACTAAGAGACAGGACACTTCCCCTCTGACCTCTTCCCAGGCTCTCTGCACTGCAGCTCCGCCAGTCCTGGACCCCATCGCTGGGATCAGCTGTTGAGTCTTGCCTACCCCGACAGCGACTCGTATTCCTGAAGACACACAAGTCTGGGAGCAGCTCTGTGCTGAGTCTACTTCACCGCTATGGGGACCGGCATGGGTTACGCTTCGCCTTACCTGCCCGCTACCAGTTTGGCTACCCAAGGCTTTTCCAGGCCTCTCGGGTCAAAGGCTACCATCCCCAGGGTGGGAGCATTCAACCGCCTTTCCACATCCTCTGTCATCATATGAGATTCAACCTGAAGGAGGTGAGGGGTACAGTGAGGGTGAAATGGGGCTGGAAATAGGTGGGCCTGTGCCTATGGCCAAGACCAACAAGAGGGGAAGCCCAGGACTGGGTGGAGGGAACAAATGAATCCCCATAAGTTGGACACAGGGTGAGGGGAGCACGGAGGTAGGATTTCCCATGGTTCCTTCTACAGGTGTCTTTTCTCTGGGGATAGATTTGGGAGCTCGACTTCCCCCCGACACACACACATACACCTCATCTGATGTTGTCTTGGCTTTGCTTTAGGTTTCTTGAGAGAGGGTCTCGTTGTAGCCCAGGCTGGCCTCAAACACACTGAACCCCTGATCCTCCTGTCTCTGTCTTCTAAGTGCTAGGATTACAGGAGTGTGTCACCACACCCAGCCCATCTTGCCCATCTGGGGTTTATTCCAAACTTTTTGCTTTTGTATACACATATGCATGTTCATATATATGTAGGCACATGTGTGTGCAAGTGTCCCATGTATATATACATGTGTGCATATACATGAGGCCAAAGGTAGATAATCCGATGTCTTCTTCCCTTTCTTTCTTTCTTTCTTTCTTTCTTTCTTTCTTTCTTTCTTTCTTTCTTTCTTTCTTTCTTCCTTTCTTCTGACAGGGTCTTTTGCTGTATTCAGAGATCACTCATTTGGCTAGACTAGCCAGTAAGTCTCTGTGATCCTCCTGTTCCCGCTGCCTACCAGCAGTCCTGGTATCGTAAGCATATGTCATTGTGTCTGGCTTTTCCATGGGAGCTAGAGACCCAAACTCAGGTGATCACGCTTGTGCAGCAAGCACTTGACCCATTGAGCACCTCCCCCTCAGCCTCCCCAAACTCTTTTCCTTGACCAACTTATTTCCTGAATGTGAACTTATTCCCTGCCAACTCAGCCCTCCCACCCCAACCTCATCTTTCCCTCCAGGTATCCCTTACCCTTCAAAGGTCTCTTTCATTAATGCCATGAGAGTCCTGCTCTGCTACTAATGGCTTCTGGCTCCTCATCCTGTCACTGCCTTCACAACGTGAGCCACATTTTGAGGCTTTAAGTCAGCTCTGAGCACAGAATAATCAGACAGAAAACCATGCATGATGGAGCATGCCTGTAATCCTAGCACTAGGGAGGTAGAGACAGGAGGATGGAGAGATTGAGGCCAGGCTGGCCATACAGATCAGTTGGTAAAGTACTTGCCTGGCATGCAGAAGCCCTGTGTTTGATCCTCAGCATTGCACAAGCCAGGCATGGTGGTACACACCTATAATTCTAGTACTCAGGAGTTGGAGGCCAGAGAATGAAGAGTTCAAGATGAGCCACAGTTACATAGTGACTTTGAGATAAGCCTGGGATGTATGAGACCCTGTCTCAAAAAAAAATTGAGGTCAGCTACATAAGGAGAAACATAAGCAGGTCTGGGAGGTGCCTCAGTAGTTAAATGCACTTACATGCAAAGCTGGCTGGACTGGACTAAATTCCTCAGCAGCCATGTAAAACCAGACACAAAATGTGACCCAAGCATCTAGCATTCATTTGTGGTGGCATTTATTTTTTAAATATTTTTATTTAAGAGAAAGAGACAGACAGAATGAACATACCAGGGCCTTTTGAAACTGAAGACCAATTCCAGACACATGCCGCACTACTTTGCACATCAGGCTTTATGTGGGTGCTGGGGAATTGAACCAGGACTGGCAGACTTTGCAAGCAAGCACCTTTAACTGCTGAGCCATCTCCTAAGACCAATAAAAATATGTTTAAAATTTTTTAAAAGAAAGAAAAAGAGGCCCATTTTTGTTCCCCAGGAGACCTGGTGCTCATGGAAGAGATGAGCACATACTCTTGTATTCTCAAGAGCTCTTTGCAAAAGAAAACGTGCACCAGGCATGGTGGAACATGCCTTTGATCCTAGCACTGTGGAGGCAGAGGTAGGAGGATTTCAAGGCCAGCCTGGGCTAGAGTGAGACACTACCTTGAAAAAGAAAGAAAGAAAAAAAGAAGGAAGGAAGGAAGAAAAGAAGGAAAATAGGAGCTAGGCATGGTGGCTCACACCTGTTTCCCTAGCGCTCATGAGGCTGAATTAGGAGGACGGAGAGTTTGAGGCCAGTTTGGGCTGCATAGCAAGACTATCTCAAAATCCCAACCAAACCAGTATGTTTTTCTTTTTAAATACTTCCTGATTCCTGATACTGGGCACTGATCTTGACTGGGAAGTAGTGAGCATTATGCAAGTCTCAGGGAGGCTAGGTAACAGGATGAACTCAGGTTATTTACTACAAAGTGAAGGATACTTTCCTGCAGCATGACACATTTTCATCAAGTGAAGCAGAACTTTCTAGAGAGGTGGGATTAAAGGAAAGAATGGATGTGTTTTTGCAATAAAGACATCAGCAGGCATTCTTGTTTTTTTGTTTGTTAGGTACTTTTCGAGATGCTGTCTTGCTATATAGATCAGGCTGGACTTGAACTCTCAGCAGACCTCTTGCCTTTGCCTCTTAGAATGCTGGGATTATAGATGTATAATCCATAATCAGTCTGTGTGGAGCCCTCTGCCGAGCACAAAATAGCCAGACAGAAAACGGCATGATGGAGGATGCCTGTAATCCTAGCTCTCAGGAGGTGGAGACAGGAGATCGAGAGCTATTTCAGGCATTCTTTTTTTTTGCATGTGTTGTGTGTATGTGTATGTGTACGGATGTACATGTATGTTCAAGAGTGTTGAGGCCAGATGTTGACATATGGTATCCTCCTCACTCACACTGCACCCTTTTTGTTTTTATTTTTTAATATTTTTCTTTATTTATTTGCAATGAGAAAGGGAGAAGAAAGAGAGAATGGGCACACCAGGATCTCTAACCACTACAAATGAATTCTAGATGCATGTGTAACTTTGTGCATCTGGCTTTATGTAGTTACTGAGAAATTGAACCTGGGTCATTAGGTTTTGCAGGCAACCCAGCCATTTCTCCAGCCCTTGTTTCTGAGGCAGGGTCTCACTTTAGCCTGGAACTCACCCTGTAGCCCAGGCTGACCTGGAATTCACAGCAATCCTCCTACTTTAGCCTTCCTCTCTAGTGTTGGGATTAGAGGCATGAACCACTATGCCTGGGTCCACTTTATTTTTTGAGACAGGGTCTCTTGCTAGAGCTCACCAATTCAGTTAGACTAACCAGTAAACCCTGACGACCCACCTGTCTCTGCCTCCCCAGTGCTGACATGGTGGTACATGTGTGTGCATGTGCATATGTGTGTCAAGAGTACATGTAGTAGGTAGAACTTCTGAGGTCCTTCAGAGACCTCCTCCCCCTTTTTTTGTGACACAGGGTCTTACTATGTGGCCCAGGTTGTTCTCTCAACAATCCTAGCTTCCTAGGCCTCCCAAGTACTTGGATTACAGGGATGTGCCATTGTGCCTGGCACAAAGACACCCTTGTTGAAGGTGGAGCAGGAAACAGCTGAGGAGTGACTGAAGAGCAGCAAGAGGCCACTGTTAGTAGTGAGACCATGACAGTGATCTTGGAGCTGAGTTCCATCAGTGACTAAGATGATGGCCTTCATTGTCACCACCGTTCATTGACTACCACCATGTTCCAGGCACTACCACATTCTTCTAGGTACATATTAACCAAGACTGATAGGTGAAGAAACAGACTCTCTGAAAAGATCGCCACCTGACAAAGTGATACAATTGTAAATGGAAGAACTGGAATTTTATTTCAGGTGCATTTGAACCCAAAGACTGATTCATTCTGTTTTCAAAGATATAGGGCTGGAGAGATGGCTCAGGGGTTAAGGCACTTGCCTCCAGTGCCCAAGGCCCCTGGTTCAATTCCCCAGGACCCACATAAACCAGACCCACAAGGTGGTGGCCCTGTTGCTCTCGCTCTCTCTCTCTCTCTCTCTCTCTCTCTCTCTCTCTCTCTCTCTCTCTCTCTCTATCTCTATCTCTCTGCTTGAAAATGAATAAATAAAATATTTAAAAAAAGATACGGTTCAAAGGCTCTGCCTTCTGGGCATGCCCATGTTAGTGAGGCAGATCAGAGAACGTTGTGAGAAGTCAGGTTCCACGATGAAAGTCATTGTTCATGGCAAAAGCTGCAGTTCAGTCTGCAGGGCTATGTTAGAGTGTGGCTCAGCCAGATTCCCACTGCCTTTGTAGCAAAATCCCAGATCGTAGGGCAGCATCCTGCAAGTGACCAGAGCGCTCCAATGCCCTAGTTAATCCAGGAGTATCTGACTCTCCAAGAAGCTCGGGATCTATCCAAAATGCATTGCCCCACAGCCATCTTGGGCTTATCTTTGTTTTGAAATGAGGTTTCACTCTAGCCCAGGCTGGCCTTGAACTCACTATGATCCTCCCAAGTGCTGGGATTAAAGGTGTGCACCACCACACCCAGCTCTAATTTTTATTTTATTTAAAAAATTTTTATTTATAGTGTTGGGGAAGGGGCACATTAGGGTCTCTTGCTACTGCAGAATGCCATAGTTTTGCATCTGACTTTATTTCTATGCTGAGGAATTGAACCAGGACAGGCAGGCTTTACAATCAAGCACCTTTAACCACCGAGCCCTCTCTCTAGCCCTTAATTTTATATCTGAGACAGCATCATTTCATTTTTGACAATTTCATACATGTATTTATTTTGATCATATTCACCCTCTTATCCTCTCTTATTCCCCCTCCCATTCCCACTCAACCCCTTCTTTTTCCCAACTAATTGCCACTAGCTCCTCTGGAAGGAATGGGGACCCCATGAGCCCCTCCCCCATCCAGGATGGAATGTTGATGGGCTCAATCCTGAGCAGGAAACCACAGCTGCTGTGAGTTCAGGAGTGTAACGGCCACGTCATAGCCAGAAGACAGCACTCTATAACACTCCTCTGGCTCTTAGATTCTTACAGGCTTTCTGCGCCTTTTTCCATGATGTTCCCTTGGAGGAGATAATATTGATGTCCCATTTGTGGCTGAGCACTTAACACTATTGTTGCCAATGACTCTTGCCTCCTTCTACCCTAGGGAGTCCCAAGGCCAGTTCCTTTCTGGAAGCTGTAGAAATTCAATTAGTTTTTATGCCAGGCATGCCAGCACTCTCCCTGTAATTGCAATGTTTAAGAGGCTGAAGCAGGAGAATCATGGGTTCAAGGCTAGCCTGGGCTACTTAGAGAGACTATCGAGAGAGAGAGAGAGAGAGAGAGAGAGAGAGAGAGAGAGAGAGAGAGAAAAGCACAATGTTTGGTTCCTATAGGTTTTACTGAACAGGGAAGACAGAAAGGCCCAAGTGTTTTCAGAATAACAAGTTAAAAAAAATTTATTTAAGAGAAAGAGACAGCTTGACAGAATGGGTGTACCAGAGCCTCCAGCCACTGCAAACCAAATCCAGATGCATCTGGTTTTGCATGGGTACTGGGGAATTGAGCCCAGGCCATCAGACTTTGCAAGCAGCCCCCTGAAAAATATTTATTTCATGTATTGGTCCTAATTATCTGAGAACTTTTGATTCTCCCCTTGTTGCAGACAAGCAAATCAAGTCTCATCAGTGTTAAGTGACTTGCCCAAGGTTACACAGCTAGTGAGAGAAGGTGGGGCTCCCCAGCAGAGGAAGTAGGGGATCATCAGGGCCTT
Organism: Zapus hudsonius; assembly: GCA_004024765.1. Lineage (NCBI taxonomy): Eukaryota > Metazoa > Chordata > Mammalia > Rodentia > Dipodidae > Zapus > Zapus hudsonius. The sequence continues at coordinate 15,731 of PVHP010017463.1, read as the reverse complement.
AAGTTGCGTTTACATTCTCCTCAGCGCAGTGCTTTCTCCCCATGTCTTCCGTCTCTCCTCTGCAGGTGCTTCAGGTCATGCCTTCCGACAGCTTCTTCTTTTCCATCGTCCGAGACCCAGCTGCTCTGGCCCGCTCAGCCTTCTCCTATTATAAATCCACTTCATCGGCCTTCCGCAAGGCACCATCCTTGGCTGCCTTCCTGGCCAATCCTAGAGCCTTCTACCGACCTGGAGCCCGTGGCGACCACTATGCCCGCAACTTACTATGGTTTGACTTTGGCTTGCCTTTCCCCCCAGAGATGAAGATCAAGAGGGTGAATTCTCATGTCTCCAAAGACCCCAACCCCCTCCAACTGCATGTCTTGCCCTCTGGTGCTGGGCCTGGAGCTCAAAGCCTAGATCCCAGTGATATCTTTCAGCCTGTTTCCACAGTTGCTGATGGTCACAGCCAGCCAGCCAGCCCTGCTTCTTTCGATTTGGGGTCCTCATCTTTCATCCAGTGGGGTCTGGCCTGGTTGGATTCTATCTTTGACTTGGTCATGGTAGCCGAGTACTTTGACGAGTCGTTGGTTCTGCTGGCAGATGCTTTGTGCTGGGGTCTGGATGATGTGGTGGGCTTCATGCACAATGCTCAGGCTGGAGGTGATCAAGGCCTCAGCGCTGAAGACAGGCAGCTGAATGCTCGGGCCCGAGCTTGGAACAACCTTGACTGGGCTCTCTATATTCACTTCAACCGCAGTCTGTGGGCACGGATAGAACAGTTTGGCCAGAGACGGCTGCAACGTGCTGTGGCTGAGCTCCGGGCTCGAAGACAGGCCCTGGCTAAACATTGCCTGGTTGGGGGTGAGGCTTTAGACCCCAAATACATCACCAACCATAGGCTCCGTCCTTTCCAGGTTGGGTCAGCTAAGGTTCTGGGTTATGTTATTCAGAGTGGATTGAGCCCACAAGACCAGGAGGAATGTGAACGCTTGGCTACCCCTGAGCTACAGTATAAGGACATACTGGATGCCAAACAGTTTCCCCCTACAGTCTCCTTGCCTCTCAAGACTTCAAGGGTACTCTCCCCGTAAACATCAAAATACAAACTAGGACACATGCCATGAGTACAGGCCACCAGAAGCAATCTCTGCTTCCCTCGGAAGGGATGGAACTTTACCCTAATAAGAACCAAGAACTTTTCTGGGCTTTGCATGGGAATCCCAACAGAACTTCCCTACCCTACCCATTTTGTCCCTTCCAGCCCCCAAACAGGTCCATGTGACACTAGACGACGTCCCTTGAAGGACAAGAAAATGGGAGTGAACCAGAGAACGTTTGGGGTTAGAGTTATCTATTATGGAGCTATCTATGTTCATTTTACTGTGAAAATGTTTGTTGAATAAATGATAAGAAACTTTTACATGTCCTGTGTAGGGCTTTGGAAAAGAAAGGGGTGGGGGCTGGAAAAATGGCTCATTGCTTAAAGGCACTTGCTTACAAATCCTGCTGATTAACCCTTGTTTCAATTCCCAAGCTGTCCACATATTTTAGGCCAAAAAAAAAAAAAAGGAGGAAAAGGAAGGGACAGAGAATCTTTCAGGCAGAAACTAGGCTGTAAAGGGTTGTTTCAATCTTTCAAGCTGGAGTACATGTTTCATGATACAGCGTTTACACAGCATGTATGAGGCCCTGGGTTCTATGCTAATACCAAAAAAAGGAGAGAAAAATAAGAAAAAGAAAAGGAAGAAATAAAGGAAGTTAAGAAAGAAAATTAAGAAAGAAAGAAGAAAAAAGAAAAAGAAAGAAAATTCTTCCCACTGAAACCTCTCTGATGTCTCCCCGGGTTTAACAGCGGCAGCCTTCGCTGCACCCAGGCCACGCCCCAATCTGGGAGGAGCTCCAAGAGCACGCCCCTCACTTCCGCTTCCGGTTTATCACCAGTCATTCAACCGCTCACCTAGTTCCGGGGCCCCGGGTCTGGTTCCGGGTTTGTTTCCCTCGTTTCCGGGCCGGGCTGGTCTCCGAGGGCCGCGCAGCGCCCTCTCGGGTGTCGGGACTCGCGGGCCCGGGCCTCCGCGGGTCCCCTCGCTCCCCACCGGGCCGGTTCGGGGTGTCGGTCCCCATGGAGTCCCAATGCGACTACTCGATGTACTTCCCGGCCGTGCCGCTGCCTCCGCGCGCCGAGCTGGCGGGGGACCCGGGCCGGTACCGGGCGCTGCCCCGGCGGAACCATCTGTACCTGGGGGAGACGGTCCGCTTCCTGCTGGTGCTGCGCTGCCGGGGCGGCGCGGGACCGGGGGTCGGGGCCGGGGGCGGCTCGGCCTGGGGTTCCCGAGGGGCTTGGGCGGAGCTGGCGACCGCCCTGGCCGCCCTGGCCTCGGTCAGCGCGGGAGGCGGGCTGTCGGGGGCCGGGGGCGCCGCAGACCCGGATGCCGAGCCGCCGGGGGGCGGGGACCCGGGGGGCGGGGGTCTGTTCCGAGGCTGCAGCCCCCTCCTCACCCACGGCCCGGGCCCTGCTACCTCAGGGGGAGCGACCACGGTGAGCACGGTGGCTGTTTATTTGTTAGTAATTAGATACATTGTAGATGCAGGTCTTGTGATGGCACCCCCATATCCCTCCTCCCTGTCCACCCGCTGGGACCCCCTCAGTGGACCTGTCCATGGGATAGCGGGTTCTGAATTGTCCAAGAAGTAGCCAGGTTTTTTTTTCTTCTGTGTGTTGCTGTTGGGGAGGGGGGTCACGGACACTCTTAACTGACTTCACCCCCTTTCACAACTCCAGCTGCCTGTGGAGGAACCCATTGTGTCCACAGATGAGGTCATCTTCCCACTCACCGTTTCTCTGGATAGACTGCCCCCAGGGACACCCAAGGCTAAGGTAGGGTGATGTGGGCGGAGCTGGTGCCCTGATTTAAACCCGGTTTTAAGGCCTCCCTGCTCTCCTTTTGACCGGTCTGTCTCCTGTGCTTAGATCGTAGTGACCGTGTGGAAGAGGGAGGTCGAGGCACCAGAAGTGAGAGATCAAGGCTACCTGCGCTTGCTACAGACCCGATCTCCTGGGGAGACCTTCCGGGGCGAGCAGAGCGCATTCAAAGCCCAAGGTGGGGAAGACAGCGCAGAAGGGAAAGGCTGGAGTTAGGGGGTTGAGGTGGTACACCTTGGAGGGGTGGTACTGGAAGGTTCTTCGGGTTGGAAGTGGAGGTCTGATGTCTGGCCTCATCCTCTGCAGTGAGCACTCTGCTGACGCTGCTTCCCCCTCCGGTTCTGAAATGCCGGCAGTTCACTGTGGCTGGAAAACACTTGACTGTGCTCAAGGGTGAGCAGATCTGCTGGCCAAGTCTTAGGTAGCAAGCGGGGGAATTGATTGGATGGCAGTTACTCAGGGTGGCTGGGGGGAGGGGCAGTGGCGCTGGGCAGATAGGTTCTGAGGGGGTCTGGCTGTTTTGAGCTGGGCTGGTTCTCTCTGACAGTGCTGAACAGCTCCTCTCAGGAGGAGATCTCCATCTGGGATATCCGGATCCTCCCCAACTTCAATGCTAGTTACCTACCCGTCATGCCCGATGGCTCTGTGCTGCTGGTGGACAATGTTTGGTGAGGTCCTAGAGAGGTGGGGCTGTGAAGTGGTGGGGGTTGAGACAGAGAGAGGAGCTCACACCCTGTCCTCCTTTCTTCTGAGTTAGTCACCAATCTGGAGAGGTCTCCATGGGCTCCTTCTGCCGGCTCCCCAGTACCTCTAGCTGCTTCCCCTGCCCACTTAGTGCCCTGGAGGAACACAACTTCCTGTTTCAGCTAAGGGGCAGTGAGCAGCCCCCTCCAGGAGCCAAGGAGGTAAGCTGGTGGGGTCAAAATAACAGGATAAGAAATGGCATTGAGGGAAGATAGGGCCTGGGACAGGAGAACCTTGATAAGTGGGAAGTCTTCCTTGTCCTGTCTATAGGGCCTCGAAGTCCCTCTGATTGCTGTGGTTCAGTGGTCCACTCCAAAGCTACCCTTCACCCAGAGCATCTACACCCACTACCGGTGAGTGTGTGGGAGCCCCCGCCAGGCACCATCCTGCTCCCCTCTGCCCAGCACACACACATCCAGCTTCCCTCTCTCACTGCCCCTAGCCTGCCCAGTGTCCGCCTAGACCGCCCCTGCTTTGTGATGACTGCTTCTTGTGAGTCCCCTGTTCGGACCTACGAGCGTTTCACTGTAACCTACACGCTGCTCAACAATCTCCAAGACTTCCTTGCTGTGAGGCTTGTGTGGACCCCGGAGCATGCACAGGCTGGTGGGTCACCTGCCAGGCTGAGACCTTGTCCCCTGGGAGGGTAGGAAAAGAGCAAGCAAAAGGGATAGGACCTCAAGAACAGCTCAAATATGGCACCAGACCCCCCACAGTAAGTGACTTGTGGCACCTGGGTGGTCTCACTAAGGCCTCAGAGGGAGATTTAAGGCAGGCAGTAGGCCAAGCAGCTTGAAGGGCCTAGTAGACACTGGAGCCACACTCTCTGGTATGAGGAGTTCTACCCTCTCATTTATAAGCTGTGTGACTTTGGGTAAGTTACATCACCTCTCTGGACTCCTGTTCTCTCTAAAACTGGGTAAATGACACCCTGTGGATTGTTACGCAGATTGAGTTGGTACACTTACCTGGTTAGAACAGACCTGTACAAACAGCATCAGCTAAGATGCCTGTATCCTGCAGCACAAGATAATGTTCACCCAGTTGACCCCACAGCCTAACTTGGTTCAAACAACCATTCAGAGGCTCATGAGAGCTGAGGAAGGCTGTCCAGTGTTCACTGGTACCCCTTCTGCCCCCAGGAAAGCAACTGTGTGAGGAAGAGCGCCGGGCCATGCAAGCAGCCCTAGACTCGATTGTCTGCCACACACCCCTCAACAACCTTGGCTTCTCTCGAAAGGGCAGTGCGCTCACCTTCAGTGTGGCCTTCCAGGCCCTGAGGACAGGGCTCTTTGAGGTGAGCAGTGATGCAGGACGATGGGCGGAACAGCCAGGGCCCCTAGCGTCTATGGAGGAAATGTCATGGGGGGGTGGTGGCAGAAGCAAGATCTACCCTGGCCTGTGTCCTCCCGTGCAGCTGAGCCAGCACATGAAACTGAAACTCCAGTTCACTGCCAGTGTGTCCTACCCTCCGCCCGAGGCCCGGCCTCTCTCCCGAAAGAGCAGTCCTAGCAGCCCTGCCGTCAGGGACTTGGTAGAGAGGCATCAGGCTAGCCTGGGCCGCTCTCAGTCTTTCTCCCATCAACAGCCTTCCCGTAGCCACCTCATGAGGTAAGGACTGGGCAGGGGTGGCACTGGTCATGTCTGGGAACCTGGACGGGGGAAGAGGTGCTGCAGCCAACCAGAGCCCACAGCCTCTGCCTTCTCCCAGGTCTGGCAGCGTGATGGAGCGCAGAGCCATCACGCCCCCTGTGGCCTCCCCTGTCGGCCGCCCCCTCTACCTGCCCCCAGACAAAGCTGTGCTCTCTCTGGACAAGATTGCCAAGCGCGAGTGCAAAGTCCTGGTGGTGGAGCCTGTCAAGTAGGACTGAGCTGCTCCTTGTACACTGCAGAAACCCAAAGCCCCTGAGGGCTCTGCACTCCAGGCTGTGCCTCCCACTGCGGGCAGAGGCCTGGCAGGAGCTGCCTATCTGTCTGCTGAGGGATGAGGGCAGAAGCTGTGACATGGGTGGTATGGCTGCAGAGCTTGGCCAACAGTGTTTTCCCAAGTTCCTGTGGGGGGGCTGGTCCCCCCCCCAGGAGGTCGAGGGCTGCAGGAGTTCCCTTGCCCCTGCTTTCACCCTCATTCTAAGTTTACAGAGTATTTCCTCATTTCCTATTGTTTTCTCATTCCTATTACATCTCATACTCCCTCCCACCCACCCGCAGGGCTGAGATTAGAGGGTGGTGGTGGTAAAGGGACCCTGACAATGATTTTCCTGTCTCAGGGGTTGGGGACATAGCTAGGTGGCCTCCTTCTGCCCCTCATGTTTACGTTGGCAGCCTGAAGCACTTTAAGTTGTCCTGTTTTTTTTTTTTTTTTTTTTTTTTGGTCTGTTTCTGTAACTTATTCTCCAACTAAAGTGAGACCATTAAATGCCTGTTCAGGAAGGAGAATGGAAGTTGTCTGTGTTGATGAAAGGGGCGAACCACAGGGCAACTGTCTTCAGTATCTGTGTGAACACATCCCCTCAGACTTCTTCCTGAAGTCTAGGTTTATTTTGTGACTGTAGGTGTGTCTGCAAATGCATGTAGCGTATGTGTACATGTCAGATGTATATGTGCGTATGTGGACATGTGTGGAGGCCAGAGGGCAGCCTTGAGTCACCCTCAGGATGTCGTCTACCTTTTTTGAGACAAGGGCTCTCATTGGCCTGAGTTGACCACTTGGACTAGACTAGCCAGCCCAGGGGAATCCACGGGTCTAGTGTTAGCATGGTGAGTGTGCACCACCACAGCTGGCTCTTCTGAAGGTTCTCATGCTTGCAAAGCAAGCATTTTAGACTGAATGATTTCCCCCAACCCCTTTCCTTCTTTACCTGAGACATACGGCACAGCACCCAAAGTTGGCCTGAAAACCACCACATAGCCCAGATGGTCTTCACCTCTATTTTTGATTATGTGTTTGGTGGCGGAGAGCACTGCAAATGAGTCCAAATGTACCACTTTTGGGGTCTGGCTTTATGTGGGTGGCTGAGGAATTGAACCTAGGTTGGCAAGCTTTGCAAATGTCTTTAACCACTGAGCTGTCTCCCAGACCCACCTTCAACTCTTGAGGCATACTGCCTCTCAAGTGCTGGGATTATGGGTGCATGCTACTATGCTTGACTTAGATTCCCAGATTCATGATGCCCAGTCGTGGTCCTATGGACCACAAACGCAGCCCCTTGCATACATGCACCCTGAGTCCTGAAAGGTCAGACATGTTTATTAGGAAGAGAGGAAGGGGTTCTGTTGCCCAGATTCCCTCAACTAATTTCCAACAGCCCAGCAGGTGAGGCTAGAGAGGCACAAAGCCCAGCTCCAGCTGCAAGCCAAGGAAGGAAGAGTACTGGCCGGTCCTGACCCAGTCTGCTTCTCCAGCCCTTGCCCAGTGCAGGCTCAGACGTCAATGGGCTCTCGGACTCGGTTCTGCCTCTTCACCACAAACACCCTCTGTCCGGACACGGTCACCAGCAGCGTGTGTTCTCCAAAGACCACTGCAGGGAAGGGAGCACAGAATCAGGAGGTCCCCCGGCCTTCGTGGTGTCACACCCGAAGTTGCTGGGATAGAAAGAGCAACTATGGTAGCTCAAGGTGGAGAGAATGGAGAGGAGGCTGCTAGGTAATACTAGTTCATTTCTTGCTTCCTCAGTTCTCATACTGGGGAAGAGCCCAAACAAGAAAGTGGCTGAACATGGACCCCAGGAGCTAGGAAGGAGACAAACATTCTTCCCCTAGCAGCCCCCCACCAGGAGTAGGGGCTCACCAGACAAGCGTTTGAAGGGGACATTCATGCCATGGTGAAGCCGGAAACCGCAGGCTGTGCTAACGAGCTCTGAGATGGCACTGGCTGCTTGCTCATCGTTCTCCAGGTCCCCAGATGACTGCATACAGGTGAGGGAGGGTGCAGAAGATGAAGGCACCACCACAGCTGGCTCTCATGCTGGTTAGGGTCTCCCTCTATACTTCCCAACCTCCCTGGGATGTTGTTGCTTTCCTTGTGCCCTCCTGTTTCTCATCCACAAACGTTGGGCTTACGCTCAGCAGGGAGTCTTCCAAGTGACTCCCATGCTGGAGGAATCAAACCCAGGACTTTAGGAATGCTGGGCTGGTGCTCTACCACTGGACCCCACCTCTCACAGGAGTTCTCACTGAGCCACGCTCCCAGCCCCTCACTGGGGGATTCTGGGCAGAAGCTCTACTGCTGAACTCCCAGCCCAATCCTTAAAAGCTCCATTTTGTTCCTAAAATATATAGAATCTGAAACATTACTATCTACTTTGCCTTTAGCTACTCCTTGGGTAAGCTGAAGTAGTTCAGGCTTCCTCTTTTTCCGGTGACTGAACTTCCCATTTAAAAAAAAAAAGGCAGGGGGTGGTGGCGCACATCTTTAATCCCAGCACTCAGGAGGCAGAGGTAGGAGGATCATGAGTTCAAGGCCACCCTGAGACTACATAGTGAATTCCAGGTCAGCCTGGGCTAGAGTGAGACCCTACTTCGAAAAACTAAAAAAAAACAAAAAAAAAAAAAAACAACTTTATTTATTTGCAAGCAGAGAGAGAGAAAGAGGAAGAGAGAATGGGTGCACCAGGGCCTTTAGCAAATGAACTCCAGATACCTGCACCACTTGTTCATTTGTCTTTACGTGGGCACTGGGGAATGGAACTTGGGTCATTAGGATTCACAGGCCAGCACCTTTACTGCTGAGCCATCTCTCCAGCCCTCAACTTCCTTTTTCTTCCAATTTCAAATGGGCTCCCAATAGTTTTAGTTCCCTTTGATCTTAGTTTCCTCATCTCTACACTGGGGTCAGCAGAACCTATTTTATGGACTTGGGGTTAAATGAGGCAACACTAGGGAAATCCTTAGAACATAAATGTCACTACAGTGGCTGGGCAGTGACTTGAGTAAAGTAAAAGTGCAATCAAGATGCCATGAACACCTCCACATACATACATTCATACATACATGCATGCATACACACACACACCTTTGTAACTGGTATCATGGTATTATTCTACCTCAAACTCTATCTACAGTCAGGCCATCAAAATTCCCTTTAGCCACCTTCTCACTCAACTTCCTTTCTTGATTTCCTGCTTGTTAAGGCACTGTGTTTTCTGGATTTCCCAGTTCAAAATCCTATTGGAGGTGCGCACCTTTAGTCCCAGCACTTGGGAGGCAGAGGTAGGAGGATCACTGTTAGTTTGAGGTCACCCTAGGGACTACATAGTGAATTCCAGGTCAGCCTGGGCTACAGCGAGACCCTACCTAAAAAAAAAAAAAAATCCTATTAGATATAAAGTATCTGAATAAATATGTTTAGCTAGTCAATACCAAGATATACTGATCCCTCTAAGATTGTTTGCTCTGGTTCTTCAATGCCACCAGCCCAGTCTGCTGTCTAAATTAACTCCCCCAAAACAATCTCCATCATTTTGGTGGGTCATATTTCTGACTCCTTCAAAGCTCCTCTGCCCTCAAGGTTAGTCCAAGTCTCTCAAGCTGGCCGTGGAAGTTCTCCACTATCAGATTCTAATATCCTCTTCTCCCCTCAAACCTTTCCAAATATTTCTACAAAATGTTATTTATTATTTGAGAGAAAGAGGCAGACACAGAGAGATTGCACTCCAGGGCCTACATCCATTGCAAATGAACTCCAGACACATGAGCCACCTTGTGCATCTGGTTATACTTGGGTACTGGGGAATCAAACTTGAGTCCTTCTGCTTTGCAGGCAAACGCCTTAACCACCAAGCCATCTATACTTATTTGCAAGCAGACAGAAAATAGGCACACCAAGGCCTCTAGCCACTGCAATTGACCGCCAGACACATGCACCACTGTATTCATTTGGCTTATCATGGGTACTGGGTAACTGAACCCGGGCAGTCAGGCTTTGCAAGTATCTAACCACTGAGCCATCTCTCCAGCTCCTCCAAATCTTTTCAGCATAAACTCATCACCAATTCTGACAGGCATTGTCCTAACTCAGCAATTAGCTCTGAATACTATTCCACTATTTCCCTATCTGGAAACACAGATGAATTCTGGCCTCCAAAAGTCTTGCCATAATACCTTGGGCAGTCTACCTCGTACACTGCTTTCAATCTTGACTCCTAAACCTTACCTCTCTAGCTGCAGCAAAAACTTCTAGAAAGTTATATGACATAGTATTTGGTCACACACACAGACACACAAAGCCAAATAGTATCAAAGTAGAAGGAGGTTAGGAAGGAAGGTTTGGCATAAGTGGGAAAGGGCTAGAAGATAATGGGGTTGAATGATTTAAAACATTATATACATGTATAATATTGTCCAAAATATTAGAATTTGGGGCCCGGCATGGTGCATGCCTTTAATCCCAACACTCGGAAGGCAGGGATAGGAGGATCACTGTGAGTTCAAAGCCAGCCTGAGACTAGAGTGAGTTCCAGGTCAGCCTGGGCTACAGTGAGACCCTAACTCAGGAAAAAAAAAAAAAAGGTCAAATTTTAAAAGTTAACATAGTACTATTGTATAGGTAGGGAATAAAATAAAAAATTCTCAAGAACTATCAAGTAAAGGCATACTAGAGGTTGTCAGTTACCCACAAACTTCCTACCAATTGTGTGACTTTAGTAGTATTTAAACTTTATTTTAAATTTTATTTACTTGCAAGCAGAGAGAGAGAGAGGAGAGACATACAAAGAGAATGGGTGCGCTAGGGCCTCCAGTTGCTTTGAATTCCCGATGTATGCGCCTCTTTGTGCATCTGGCTTTACATGGGTACTAGGGAATCACACTCGGGTCGATAGGCTTTGCAGGTAAGCACCTTAACCATTAAGCCATCTCTCCAGCTCAACTTTTAATTTTTTAAAATATTTCATCACTATTTGCAAGGAGAGAGAGACAAAGAGAGAGAATGGGTGCACCAGGGCCTCCAGCCACTGCAAATGCTTGTGCCACCTTGTGTATTTGGCTTTATGCTGGTACCAGGGAATCAAACCCAGGTCCCAAGGCATTGCAAGCAAGCACCTTAACCGCTGAGCCATCTCCCCAGCCCTCAACTTTTAATTTTTGAGACAGGATCTCCTGTAGCCCAAACTGGCCTGGAACTTGGTGTGTAGCTAGCTTGAACTCATCCTCCTCCACTTCCCGAATTCTGGAATCTGACAGGCATGCACCGCCACACCTGGATTTAGCAGAGCTAGGACTCGAACCCAGGGCTTAGTGCACGTCAGACAAACGTTCTACCAAGTGACCAACACCCAAGGCCTTCGGCGAACCTCTTTGCCATAAACAAGTGTTTCAGGATTTCAGAGATTAATCTTGGGTGTTCCCTAAGGGGCCCCCTTTCCCAGAACGCACCGCCAGCACCGCCCCTTCGCTCAGCACCAGGTAGCCCAGCTGGTCCGGGATGCGCTCCAGGCCCTGGGTCAGTGCCGACGTCTGGGGGTAGAGAGCAAGCGGTGAGCCGCCAGCCGGGCGGCTCGGCACCCCACGTCCCGCCTGCCGCGAACACCCAGCCCTGGACGCCGCGGCCCGTCCCCCGGTCCCCGGGCCGGCTGGAGGGGAGGTCCTGCGGGGGTCACCGAAGACCGGGGAGCCGGGGGGCGCAGAAGCCCCGCGCATGCGTCCTCACTCACCATCGCAGCCGTAGGTGCGGAGAGAGCTCCCCACCCCGATAGGTGGCTTCCGGCGCCGGGCCCGGGTCACGTGCTTCTACGGGGCCGTCTCTTCTAGCCACCGGCCTCGGCCCCGCCCCCAGCGAGGGCACGTCCTCGGACGATCTGCCGCTGCGCAGCTCCGCTTTTAGGAGGCGCGCGCCGATTGGCTGCTTCTCCCGCAGAGCCTAGGTGGGCGGGGACATGGGTGTGCGCCTGCGCCCCAGGTCTCAGCCGCGCAGGGTACCTGGAGCGAGACCTTCCTGGGGTCCCGTGCTCCTGCGCCCTGAAACCAGGCTGCAGTGAGAGGGAGATAAGTGCATCAGAAAAGCTGCTGAAATGCAACTCGTACTGCGCGATGCAGCCTTCTAAGACAAAGAATTGGTGCAGAAGAGGTTTTTATTTCTGGATTTGCAGGGGAACCACGAATCAGCTGCGATGCTGGCTATTTCCCACCAGGAAAACTTAGAGACGGTACCTGCGGGTCACTTTTCATATGTCTATGAACACCACAAAATGTATGTGCACATAGGAATGATTTGCTTTTATAATAGCCGAAAGTGAATCAACCCGTCTCCATCACTGTGAATGGGTGTGCGTGCGTGCGTGCATGTGTGTGTGTGTGTGTGTGTGTGTGTGTGTGTGTGTATCCATACAGTAAAACATTACCAACACAAAGGAATGGAGGGATAACACTGCTGCAACATGGATGAGCCTTGAAAACCTGAAGCGGAATGTAACAAGCCATGCACACGGCCACATATCGGTGCTTCCATAGCACATGCTTGTGATCCCAGCATGTAGGAGTCTAAGGAGGGAGGAATCCAGGCTGGAGGACAACCTAAGCTAGCTAGTGAGACCCTGGCTCAAAAAATATTCTTTATGGCTGGCCAGCCAGGCAGTTGTGCCAACTGGTGCAATGCTGAAAGTCCTTTATGGTGAAACCAACTGCTCTCTGATTGGACTTGAGGCCTGCTCCTCAGGAGAGAATTCATGCCTGGTACTGAAAACCTATCGTTTGGGAGCTTAGGGGGTACTACTACTCTTGTTCAGCTAAATAAGGACATATTATGCTCACCAAACGGTCCTCTAAATACTAAATGTTTAGATCCATATGTTAATGCTACCCTCACTTTTGGTTAGAGAAGCTTCTCTTAGATGGCAGTGACCACTGGGGTGACAAAAATACACACACAAAAAAAGAGACACTTGAGTGTTTAGCACTAAGACATCTCATCACACCTCCCTAGGCTCAGAGACCATTGCAGAAGAGGAGGCAGAAAGAAGGTAAGAGCCTTAGGAGGGGAAGAAGGACTTTGGAACACTGTCTTCCAGACACAAAGTGGCCTTTACATTCATGACCTCACAGTGGCTGATGCTACCTAACCTACATCGGACATGCCTAAAAGGAGAGAAAAAAAAATGATGACGTCAAAGTGGATAAGGGACTAGTTAGAAAGAAGTGGTTTAGTGAAGGAGGGAATGGAAGGGGACTGTGACCAGGGAATATTATATACACATATGGAGGCATGTCCCACCTGGATGGGCTAATCTGTGTATCTCATTTGGATTCTGGTTTAATAAAATTTCTTTTTTTGTTTAGTTTTTTTTTTTTTTTTGAGGCAGGCTCTATGAAGCCCAGGCTGGTTTCCAACTTGTGATTCTCCTGACTCACCCTCCTGAATCTTAAACTTCTTTAATTTTTTTTTTTTGGTTTTTTTGAGGTAGGGTCTCACTCTAGCCCAGGCTGACCTGGAATTCACTATGTAGTCTCAGTGTGGCCTTGAACTCATGGTGATCCTCCTACCTCTGTTTCCTACCTCTGCTGGGATTAAAGGCATGCACCACCACGCCTGGCTTAAACTTCTTTTTTAAAAGTTCAACTACAGCTGGGTATAAAAGTTCTATTACAGCTTGGAGGCAGAGGTAGGAGGATGGCCATGAGTTTGAGGCCATCCTGAGACTACATAGTGAATTCCAGGTCAGCCTGGGCTAGAGTGAGACCCTACCTTGGAAAACAAACAAAAAGAAATGGAAGGAAGCCTAGTTGAAAAGAGGAAGGGATGCAGGGGAGAGGGCATGGGCAGGGGATGAGGGAGGGAGGGTAGTGGGAGATTTTGATTATGGTATATTGTTTATATGTATGAAGATTGTCAATAAAAGTTTAAAAATAAAAACAAAAGAAAATCTGGAATTTATTCTTAATCTATTTTTTTATTACTATATAAAAAGAAAAGGAAGTGAGGTGTGGTAGCATATGCCTTTAATCCCAGCATTTGGGAGGCAGGAGTAGTATTATGGCCTTGAGTTTAAGGCCACCTTGAGACTACATGGTGAATTCCAGGTCAGCCTGGGCTAGAGTGAGACCCTACCTTGAAAAACAAAAAACAAACAAACAAAAAAACAGAATTGGTCTGGAAAAATGGCTCAGAGGTTAAAGGTACTTGCTTGCAATGCCTGATGGCCCAGGTTTGATTCCCTAGTACCCAGATAAAGCCAGATGCCAAAGTGGTGCATGTATCTGGAGTTCATTTTCAGTGGCAAAAGGCCCAGGTGTGCCCATTCTCTCTGTCTGCCTTTCTTTCACATAAATGAATTAAATATTTTATTTGCAAGCAGAGTGAGATAGACAGACAAGAGACAGAATGGGTGCACCAGGGCCTCCAGCTGCTGCAAGTGAACTCCAGATGCATGCGCCACTCTGTGTATCTGGCTTACGTGGGTACTGGGGAATTGAACCCAGGACATTAGGCTTTGCAGGTAAGCGCCTTAACTGCTGAGTCATCTCTTCAGCACTAAATAAATATTTTGAAAAGAATTGTTTGGCTCACTGAGTGGGTCACACTAAAGAACTGAAGGTTTTGAATAAAACTATGGATTTCTAACTTCTGGTTTCAGGGGGTTCTGTCCATTGCTGTTAGGCCCCGTGTACTTGGGCAGGACATCATGCCTCATGGTTTGTTTCCCCCTGCCAATGTGGAGCTTTTCCTGGAGTCTGTAAGCCAAAATAAACCCTTTCCTCCCACAAGCTGCTTTTGGTGGGGTGCTTTCTGCCAGCAAGGAGAAGTTGACTACAACAGACTGCTTTAAAGATGTTTGGCTTGCTGCTTACAACGCTGTTATCCACAGAGTGGTCTTGATATTCATGACCTCACATTGGCTGACACTACCTACACAAGACTTGCATCATAGGAGGGGGAAAAATGATGGCATCAAAATAGAAGAGAGACTAGCTAGAAAAAAGAAGGGATTCAGTGGAGGGGGGGACTTGGAAGGGGGAAAGGAGAGTTGTAGGTGGGATTATGATCATGGTATATTGCCTATATCTTTCATTGTCAATGAAAAGATTTTTTTAATTTTGAAAACACCTTTTGAAATAGACTTATATTGCATGTCAAAATTATACTTAAATAATTCTAACAATTGTTATTTTATTTTATATTGTTCTTGTTTTTATATTTATTTTATATCGTTCCAATATACAGTGCAAGAAAATAGTGCACGATGGAATGAAATGCTGTTTAAAGAAACAAAACAAAACAAAAAGATGTTTGGCTTGAAGGAGTTGGAAAGATGATCCAGTAGTTAAAGGAGCTTGCTTGGAAAGCCTGTTGTCCCAGGTTCAATCCCCCAGCCATCCACATAAGCCAGATGCAGAAAAGTGGCACAAGTGTCTGGTGTTTGTTTGCAGCTGCAAGAGGCCCTGGTGCATACATGTGCACGTGCACACATGCACGCACACACATGCATGAACAAATAAATACAATTTTAAATGCTTTTCAAAAGGGGATTAGACTGGAAGAAAAAATTGGGGAACTCTCTATGAGATAGGAATAGGGAAAAACTTCCTGAACAGACCTCGGATAGCCCAGGAAGTGCAACAATGTCTTAACCAATGGGATTTCATCAAGCTAAAAAGCTTCTGTACAGACAAGCATACCATACTCAAAGCCAGTAGACCATCATCAAACTGGGAATTAATCTTTGCCATCTACAATATAGATAGAGGTCTAATATCTAGAATGCATAAAGAACTCAAAAAATTAAATGAAAAAGTACCAAACAGCCCTCTCACAAAATGGGGAACTGACCTCAACAGGGAATTCACAGAGGAAGAAATACAAATGGCCAGCTCCCATTTGAGAAAATGTTCAATGTCATTAATCATCAGAGAAATGCAAATCAAAACAACAATGAGAGTGAGTTCAAGGTCAGCCTGGTGCTAAAGTGAGTTCCAGGTCAGCCTAGACTAGAGACCCTACTTCAAAACAACAACAAGAAGTAGTGTAGGTAGATTGGGCATGGTGGTGCATGCATGCTTTTAGTCCCAACACTAAGGACACTGAGGTAGGAAAATTTCTGTGAGTTCAAGACCAGCCTGGGTCGACAGAGTGAGTTCCAAGTCAACCTGGTCT
>PVHP010017462.1:22500-34455 GCA_004024765.1 Zapus hudsonius | reverse complement strand
CAAAAAAATGCCCAACAAGAAGCAGCTGCTAAAAGGGAAAGATTTATTTTGGTTTATAGTTTTGAGTGGAAGTTTCTTTAGGGTAGGACAAGCATGGCACAAGCCAAAGGTGGCTCACAATTTCACAAATCAGCAGGAGGTAGCAGCCAGCACGAACTGACTAGCATTGGCAAGAGGGCTGGATTAGTAAACCTCAAGGCCCTTCCCTGATGAGACACCTCCTGCAAGGCTCCCACTTCCCAAGAGACCCCACCAGCTGGAGAGTAAAAAGATTTAATGACAAACACTTGAGGCTTTGGGGGACATTTTAAATTCAAATCACCACACTGTCCAATTTATACTGTGACCATAAATCTGACCAGTGGTGAAGGGACAACAAAGAAATCCATTGGCTTCAAAATAGGTTTATCATAAAGATGTTGGCTGCACTGACACTTCCAGAATGACTTCTTTAATAGAATGAACATACATGTTGTGAGAGGGGTAGGCAAGTCCCTAGTGGCTCAGACACCAGCATATCAGAGCCCTGAGGCTTGGCCTTCAATCTCAGGTGCACCCACTTTGACATTTGAATCGTATCAACAGCAGGCTGGGAGCTCTAGAAGCCACCCCATAATACTAAAATTTTCTTGAAAGTATGATGCAGTTACTTGGTCATCATGGTAATAAGGGAAATGGAGTCAGCCTGCTGGGAACACTGACAGACTCACAGGAAATTCTAATTGAACCCTGTGATTTTCACCTTATTTGAGTGCACCAATCAACATCTACCTGGGTCTCTATATGTGCCTACATTTGGTTATTGGCCATATGCCCTAAATAGCAAAGAAAAAACTCATGTAAGAAGGTAGTTCCTCGGGACAGTTGAGCTTGTGCTGGCAACCAGAGCCCCTCTGAACTGCTAGTGATGGACTCATGGACCTGTTTCTACTTTGAATCTCCCCTGAGGCTTTGTGAGTTTTAGGTTCTGAACCTGAACTTGCCTCTGTAGGATAGGAACTGTACCTGGCCAAGACCTTCTACCTGTCCCTGGTACTGGTCTTGTTGCCTGGTCTTGTTTCTGTCACAGTGAGAACAGTTACTCCAGACTCCCATAACAAAGACGCCCTCTCCCTGGACAGCCTCAGTCTCCTGAACCAAGAGTCGTCCTGGCTTCTGCTTAGTAAGGACCTGACTTCAGCTCCCGCATGTCCTAGTCCTGCTGAGATGGGGCCACGTTTCACTAGTATCCGAGGTCTGCCAAGGGTTTCGAGCTTTAGCACTTGGCACCCACTTGGCTCCTACACCTATAGTCCTGGGTTCAGAGCTTTGGACTGTCACAACCACCTTTGTACTTGCTTGGTCGGCAACCCACTCTCAACAAGTAGAGCTATAACCTCCATCCCTCCACCACTGAGAGTTGAGAGCTGTCACAGTTGTCTTTGGGCCCATTGTGTTGGCAACCTGCTTTCATCAAGAGCTGAGAGTTCAGAGCTATCAGTTGGAGTCATTTTCCCATGTAAGTAAAGTCCTGGTTTGTTCATCCCTGGCTGGCTGTGCATTCCATGAGAAACAGGACCCTGGAAGAAGAAACAGGCTTTTCACTTGGACTCACCCAATAGATCCAAAGATCAATCTTCTTCACTTGGGTAACTTATTTAAACTCTTTGAACCACATCGCTACGTATCTGTGGACTGGGGTAAGAAATTCTATCAACTTGCAAAGGTTTTTGAGAATATTAACCACTGCCATCATTCAAGGCATCCTGAACTTGAGCTACAACTGAAAATATCTGAGGATAAGTCCTTAGCCTTGCTCCTCATTAAGCATGTGATCCTGGGGTGGTGATACCTAAGGCCTTGGTGGCCCTGAAGGTGACTCTCACTGGGCCAGGGCAATTCTTAGAAATGATAAACAGTTTTAAACTATTTACCTTTACTATTCAAACTCATATGTACAAATCCCACAAATCTTGCCTCTTCTTCTATTAGCCTTTTATATTATGTATGGGTCAGTATCCAACTGTCAGGTACCAGACAGCTAGCCAGGAATTGTATATTATGTATTTCCTTGCTAGTGAAATATTTCCTTTTGGAGGGAGGCTGAAAAAATTCAGGAAACTGATAACAATTTCAGGGCTCAGGTATCTCATAACACAAGAAGCACAGGAATCTTAGAATGATCCTTCCCCAAGTTTATAAAATCAGTGAGCCATTGCTAAGGAGAAGAGATTCTCTAGGAGCTGAGTGGAAATTATAGAGAACTCCAGGGCAGCTTTCAAGAGTCTCTGCCTATTCCAGGGTTGGTGTCTGGTGGTACAGCTGCCTTTGAATCAAAAAGTGGTACATATGCATGATGGAGATCTACTCAATGGTAAGGAAAAAATGAAATTATGAATTTACAGAAAATGCATGGGTCTGGAATTATTTATACTAAGTAAGGTTACCTAGGCTCAGAAACACAAATGCCACATATTCTTGCTCATGCAGATCCTAATGTGAAATAGTTTGGCTTGTTTAGAAGTTGAGTAAACTTCAGTAGTACTAGTTAGGAAGCTAGAACTGACTGGGAGAGAAAGAGACCATGAGGGATGAAAGAAGGTGATAGGAGACAGGAAAGTGGAGGGCAGAATACTGGGTGTGGAATGACGTTGGGAGAGATGAGTAAGGGGAGGAGAGGGGAGATACACAAAACTAATGACATGAATCAGTACCATAGGAACCTAGCTCTTTCTTAGCTAGTTTAAAGATATAACTCTCTTTAAAAGTGAGGAATAGAGAGAATGAAGGGTAGTGTGGGCAGGAATACCCTGCAAGCATGGAGAAAACTTTACCCTAAAACCATAGGCTTTTGCTGGTAAATCCCAGGCCCAGAATTGGGCTATCCACAACAGTGATCTTTTGGCCAGGAAGGCCCGTGAGTCACCAGAAAACAATTCAGGACATTGACAAAGCACTTAGTTACTCAGCAGAACTAAGGCTGCAGTCACAGGACACTGAGAGTTCATGCTGGAATTGAGATGGAAGTCAGTTCCCTGCTGGCTGGCTCTCATAATGCTGGAAAGCGCTTTGTGAGCTGTTAGGGGAAAGAGCACAGTGTGAATAAGCAGTGGATCCTGCAAGCTGTGAAATAAGCCAGCCAGGCAAGATGTATATCCACCAGTGCCTCAGAGGAGTTCATACCTGCCAAATGCCTTTTACACAGCCCATGGATGGGAGGAGCTACATTGGACTGTGCAGGAACACTGACATGGTAACTCACACCCCGTGAAGAGCTCTCTTTTCTCTCTTGTTTCTCATCTGTGTTGGTCTCTCACTACCCTTGGCCCAGATTCTTCCAAGTTCAATTCTGTGAAATCAAACCTATGATCAGAGGCCTTTTCTACATTTCTTGCTCACACTTAGCATTATCTTTAATCACCTCTGTTATTCATGGCACCAAGGATCTGTCACATATATATTCTGGCCATGGGTTGAAGTCATATGGGGTGAACATTCTATGCTAGTATTCCTATTGAACTCCTAGTTCTTAGTGATTATTATGACCAAATAATATTTCTCTATTCCAAGTCACAGTTTTTGATTAGGTTGGCCTTGAACTTGTAATCTTTCTGCTTCAGTTTCCCAAGTGTTGGGATTATAGGCATGTACCACCATGCCCAGTTCTACCTAGTAGAAACATGAATGAATGGTAATCTGATGTTTAAATTTTTGAATGATTGCCAAGCAGATATTACAAAAATCACTAATGTCTCCCTTCAGATGGTAATTTAAAAGTTGTATTAGATGTAGTAAGCAAGGCACAAGAGTAAAAATAATGCATGAGTACTTTTTTTGAGATCGAGTGAGTTCTCAAAGTCAGAGACAGAAAATAAACTGCTGATTGCCAGAGGCTGATGGACAGGGGTTGTAGGGAATCCTGAACATGAGCAGATAACTGCTGCTCTAGTCAGGCACCAGACTGGTTGCTCCAGGACCATCTGTGAAATCTTAGATTCTATTTGGTGCCATTGGGAGGTGGGGTTGACTTTCAGGGATGCCCTTCCTTCTGACACTGTGACAGGACATGATTATCTATGAATTTTAAACTTCAGAGCCATTTAATTGGGCTACAAAAAGAAATCGAGAAAAGAAGATGCCATAATGTTTTATTTAAATTTATGGGTTTTTTTTATTGGTCTGTATACATAGCCACCCTACCCTGGGCCTCAGGCTTAGCACATTTGTGAAAACTTGTGGGGCCCAGGGGAATTTCCTAAATCATTGGTGGTGTGCCCTCACAGGTAATAATGGGACCCAGTTGCCTTCTTCTCTGTTTCTAGCCCCTGTGGAATGCCTAGCTTTCCTCTCTTTGATGTGTTACTTGGAATTGATACAAAAGGAACCATGTGACATGGCCATGGACTGAAACCTATGCAACTGCAAACCAAAATAGTCCTATGTCATTTATAAATGTTTTTGCAATTACAGTTTGAATTAACTTCAAAAGAAATGCCTAATATTCAGTCATATTATGTAAATAATATTGTGATTTACTTCTTTCTTTTTTTTTTTACTATTTTTTTCCTTTGCTTTAACATCGTGTCAGCAGGCTTGTTATCTTCACTGTGTTGAAGGAGGGCACAAAGTTCAGAGAGGCTGTTTTTCACTAGAAGCCCAGCTGACATGAGAAGCCTGATCTGTGAGTCTCAATTTCTGTTTCTTCCTTCTTTTCATGATGAGGCAGAGACAATAATGATAATGGTGATAATGAGATGTCTTCAAAATATTTTATGTCAAACATTTTATTGTTATTTCTGAACAAAGAAGCTTTCATTTATGCTGAAACATAAATAAGAGGTCATGTTGCATGATCTAGAGAAAAGAAATTGTTCCTCCAATTTTCTCCAGCGTTTTTTATTCCACACTATGAAATATTTTCCAGTACAGTTTTTGTAACTGTAAATAAGTTTACAAGAGAGGGTAGTCAACCAAAACAATGATAATTGGGTACAAGCATAATCCAATAACCTCAGTTCACCAATATTGTTGAGAGTTAATTGGACCTGCACAGCCACCAGCTAAATATGTTGCTGTGTTCAGAGTCCAATCTCCTTCATATACACACATCTGCAGTATACTGTGGATATTGGGAATTAGAGAACAGTGGGGCTATATCTCAAAGACTGTCTACCTGTTTCTAAAGATCTATTTTTTTCCAGTTACAGGAGGAAGGAAGAGAGGGAGGAAGGTGCATTTGAGATGTATCTATCATCTATATACCTTTTTAATTTAAACATGCAAACAATAAAATAAAAAGGCTCAATCCAGATCGACATAGATATCTTCCTCTTTGCCTTTGACACCTACTTAGATAGCAATTTAGATCTGCACACATTCATCTTGGGGCAATGAGGATTTTTTTTTTAATCTAGGTAGTTATACAGTGAATTCTTTTTTCAATTTAAAATTCAGAATGTAATAAATTCTTACTTTTTTCATACATTGTCAATTTAAAAATATTGTCATTTACACCAAGGTATACTGTAGCAGAATAGGAGAGAGACACCTGTATGTGGGGATTTTACATCCCACTTCCCTCCTCAATGAGAGTGAAACCTGTGCAGCTTAGGGAGCTTTTCTAAGCTATCTTTGTTTGCCTCTAAATGAGAGGTATAATTATGTTTTCCTTCTGGTCATGGAATCATGTAAATATATTATATATGAATGAAGGGTTAAAGTATAAAATACACCCTTGGGAAATTATTCAACAAAGTCAACAAAAATAATGTAAATAAGTATTGTGGTGGTTTGAATGTAAATATAACCAATGCTCAGATATTTTTTGATTAAGCTCTAGAGCAAGCTTGAGCTCTGGCTGCTCTTTTTCTCACTGCTGTGGGGGTGTGATGAAGTGAGTGGGCTTCTTCAGCCATGACAAAACTACCCCTCAAAACTATAAGCCTGAAATAAACCTTTTCCTCTCAGAAGCTGCTTTTGGATGGGTGTTTTGTCCCAGCAACCAGAAGTGGAGTCTTTGTAGCAATTAATTTGACACCATGGTTTTTCATCATTTAGAATGTGTTTGTGGGAGGACTATGGAACTCTAGTACTTTGGACTAGAGCAGTCTTGAGGGCCTGTAACCAGACCTTGTTGGGTTATTATGAGGAAAGTTCTAAATTGCTGAATTCAGAGAGAATTGTGGACTGTAAATGGCTGGCTTATAACGTTTTAAAAGGGAAGGAATGACCTTTGTTGGAACTCAGTTCCTGGTGGTAAGGCTGGCTGCATTCTGCCTATTCTTGAGAATTTGAGCAAAGTTGAATTTAAAAGTAATGGACAAGTGGGATTGTTAGAAGCGTGAGCAGAAAGATGTGAAAAATACAAGTTTTCCCATAAAACATAGTGTAAACAATTTTAAAGTTATAGGCACAGAGACTGGTTTTAGTTCACTTAAGCTATAGTTGTTAAGCAGATTATCACCATTTAAGTTAGGGCAACTGTTTTGCACTGGGACAAAGGAAATGATGCCCTGAGATTGACATTCAGTTCATGGAAGGCTCAAGCTAGTAAGAATGCAAACTATTTTGAATAGACAGGGCTTGAAGGAAGACTGGTTAACTATGCTGTCCACCTGGTTGTGCTTTTGGAAGAATGAGAAATGCAGGAAAAAGAGTTACGACATACACACAATTCCAGAAGCTACTGATATGCAGCAATAGGAAGGAACTTTGAAATCCCTGTATGATCCTGCACCAGGGGTACTGGTAACAATGGGGTGAACACCTGCTGTACTTCCTTTAGAGTTTGTATCTTAGCATCCCAAAGAATTATACAACTTATATAGAGAGCATTTTCTTTTCACACACATTTATTTCAGATTGGTGTCAGTTCAGAGGATTTAGGAATGGGATAAGGGAATCAGCCCAACTGACAGGAGGTCTGAGAGATTCACAGGTAAATCATCAAAAGTAATCAAATCATCAAAAGTGCACAGAATCACTAAAAAGTGAAAAAATTAACACACATATTAAAGAGAAAAATCTTCCCTCCTTCCCACTCTCTCAGATCCCGCCCATAGCATGATCAGAGAGGGGCAGGCAAAGGGGGTCAGACTCACCACCTGGTTCTACACACTTCCAACCCCAGCAGTCAGGAATGGACAGGCCATCCCAAGCTTGAAGTTGGATTTTTAAAAGGTTTTGCTGGATGAGAGGCAAGACACTGGCCAGGGAAGAGTTTTTGGCAATGTGACATGAGGTCACAGTCAGTGGCCACACCCTGTCTACCTATGGGGCAGGGTCTTTCTCCTAGTCCCTCACAATCCCAGTAAGACCATTGTATGGAGCTATGAAGGTGAATCACAGGTTTCAATAAAGACCCCAAGAAAATGGAGATGCCACTGAGACAGAATAGGAAAAATGTTATGCTATTTAGGCAGGTTTCAGTGAGAGATTGAGCCCTAGAGAGAACTAGAAGATGCCAAACACCTGATATTTCATTCTGGGACAAGAGTGAAAACTCCTAATTTGAGATAGAACATGTGGCTGACATTGATCTACAACACCCCCCTGAAATCCACAGTCAAACATGCTACTATCCCAGCCCTAGATATGGACAGACTCTAACATCTATACTCCAGATTTAGTAACAAATCAGATTATTGCCCACCTACCTGAATTAAGCACTATAAAGGTGGCAGGCTGCCATGTCTCCTCCTCCTTTCTGGCTTGTCCACTTCCTGAGATCCTCTTGAATTCATTCAGTGTGGCCTGGATTTTTCCATGTGATTCTCAGTCCAGAGCATGGCTGAGTTTGGTGGAGAGGGAAAACCAAACCCTGGCTCATACTCCTAGTCTCCCAGCTCTATCTGTTTTATGGTCCCTAATTTGTCATGTGCTAATTCCCACTCTGGATCTGGCACATGGGCGCTCTCATTTTCCCATAGCCTCCCTCCATGGGAACATGCCAAATTTGTTCCCCTCTTTTAAACTCTCAGATTATTCCCTAGATCTCACCTTCCATGGGTTTGCAGCCCCTCCAAAGCTTTCTCAAAATTTTCCACGTGTTCACAACCCCTGCTAATCTTTCTTCCGAAGCCTCATTTTGCCTAGTCTTCCACACAGGATCCCCAGCTTCAGTCTGGCCTCCCCTCTCTAAACCTCAGTTTCCCTAGTCTTCCACAGGGTCCCCAACTTCAGGCTGGCTTCGCTGTCTGAGCCTTAGTTTTTCTCTCTAACTTCCATTTTTCTGAAATGTGTTTTCTACCTAGAAATGTTCTAGCCTTCCTTTCCAGGGCCGAATTCCTTTTAAATAAACTGCACACACTTTTAATCCCAGCACTGAGGAAGAAAAGGTGGGAGAATTGCCATGAGTTCGAGGCCACCCTGACTAGCTAGTAAATTCCAGATAAGCCTGGGCTAGAGCAAGACTAACTAGAAAAACCAAATAAAATAAAATAAAATAAATCAACTCAATAATTCATAATTTTGTCATTGAATTCATCTTTATTATTCTTCATTAAAGATTAAGGAAGAATCCCAAACTTGGGGTTCATAAATCTGGGGAACCCCAAATTCCTGCATCACCAGGACTGTAGGATGACCACCAAGAAAACCTGCTAGTGCTGGCTCAGGTGGATCTGCTCAGAGAACTAGCTGCACAGCAAAGGGGTGATATGTTTCCAACATTTTTGGAGCCAAGTTACTTCATGACACGTGCAATATGGAAGTGAAAGTGTTTGAAGTTTGCCCTCTGGTTACTGACTTTGAATTGGCTCAGTCTCTCCTTATTATCTTCTTCTTCTTCTTCTTCTTATTAATTATTATTATTTGCAATGAGAATGTTTACTCTGCACCATTATGTGTCAGAAGCATGTAACTTGTGTTTTGGTAGTTCAGGGCTCACAGTTAAGAGACTGCCTTGAAACTCATCTTAGATGATGAACTTTTAAACAACATTAATGTAAGATCAAATTACTGGAATACGAAAAATTACTTAAACAGAGTGAGGACTTTAAGCAAGCAAATCTTTGAGAAGATAAGAGAGGAATGAGAGTCTTCCATCTATTCACTTTTACTGTTCATCAGACCCATTATAAACCAGTGTGTTGTTACATTCTATAAAACTGTTTCTTCTTGCATTCTTTAACTCATTTACCTAAACTTGCATGCTTATTATCACTTACACATCTCCGTAACTGAACTATAAAACTCCCTGTCAACTAGGACTGAGGCCCACTGCCTTTTCAGAGTAACCCATGCTTAGACAGCTAGTGTGAAATGAACCCTTCACTCTCTCTAGCTGGCACAGCTTTATCTCTGATTGCCATTGGGTGTTTCTGCTTCATTAAAATTAGCAGAGACAATGGGGTCTTTTGAATTTGGATTGATTTCATTTTGCATTGTGAGGTCATGAGTCTGTGGAGTCCCAGGGACAGAATGTGGTTTGAAAGTAATGTCTTTAGCCTCAGGTGTTTTTGATAAAGGTTCCCAATTATTCTTCAGTAGGTGGTGTCCTGCTGGAGAAGGTGTGTCCCAGGAAGGGGATCTTGATTCCAGTCCTACGTATGTTCACAACCAACTTAAACTCTTCTGCTATTTTTTTCTCTCAGTTGTTGGTGTGGGATGAAGTGAGTGAGCTTCTTCTGCCATGATGAAACTTCCCCTGGAAACTGTAAGCCTGAAATAAATCCTTTCCTCTCATAAACTGCTTTTGGTCAGGTGTTTTGTTCCAACAACTAAAAGGTAACTATAACAAGCATGAAAGAGAAAATGGCCTTACATTCAAAAACAGGCTTTTCATTCAGTTTTAGGGTCAAAGTTATGGCCAAATACTAAATCTGCAGGTAAAAAATATACATGGGGAGTTCACTAAGAAAGATCTACCTCTTTAATGCTATTTAGTAATATGAGGTTAGTTCAGATTGTAGTTTTTATAGCTCCTTATAATTGGAAGATCTGACAAATTCAAACAACTGCTTACTTAACTAGTATGAATTATTGGCTAGGATTAAAGGCTTGCACCACTATTCCTGCTGCATTTTGTGAATTTTGTCAATGAGTGAACATGATGACATTGAATATAGTTCTTGGAGAAAGATATTTGGGAGAAATTAGATATTAATTGAGCCTAGTTTGATTGAGGTTTGGTGATGAGGATAGAAATATACATGCTGTTTTTAAATTGGAGTATGAAGTGGGGCTGTATTGAGAATTTGGTGCTTTGATATGAGTAACAGTCTTCTCTTCCTGCTTTCCTTCAGATGAAAACAGTCCACCAGAGTGTGTGATTCTGACTTTTCCTAATTCACATAGCCTCCTGAGGAACTTAATTGCTTTTGTCTGCATTAAATCCTTCCTCTTAGAAGAACAATGTACCTCCTGAACTGCTGCCAATATTTAACTGGTTCAAGATAGAACATTGATCTTACCTATCAAAAGTAGGTGTTTTTGTTGCTATTTTGTTTTGTTTTGTTTTGTTTTTTTTCTTAGTAACTAGGTCAATTCTGTTTTAAGATGTGAATGCTTTCATCAATCATGTTTTTGTTCATGAGAAAAATCTTGCTGTGATGTCGAAGGAGGAGATCAATGGACAGAGAAATGAAAGGAGCAAGACAGGTGGGGAGGAAGAGAAAGAATATTGAGCATTCTGAGGATTATGTAGTTTCTAACATTCACTCCAATCTCGTTCTTGGTTAATGTTTTTAGTGCTCTATAGAAAATAAATGAATGATGTGGAAATGCCAAGTTCAACAGGTGCTTGTCTATAGGGATCCCTTATCAAATGGAACATATTCTTTATAGAGCCTTTCCCCTTAGCCTTTGGTCTTTGGCAACCCCACACATCTCCTGGGTCTTTAGTCTTTCTATTAAGGACTATTAATTATCCTTTCTAATTATGAAAAATTTCATTCATGTGTATGTGACTACTCCGAAGAGTGGGAGCTGCACACTCTGAACATAGAACACTTATGGCATTTTCCAGACCTGAGGAAATGAGTTTTTGGTCACTTTGTTTCTCTGACATCACCCTCTGCAATAGCAAAAGTGGGACATTTTAAAAGAAGTAATGATGAAGATGAGTGAAAAATCTGTACAAAGAAAAGCAAGTCTTACTTTCCCTTAACCATATGAATTCTCTAAGCAGGAAAAGGTAATTTGTTTTATGATCATGAATACCCTTGACATTTACACAAAGCTAGGATACCAATGAGATATTCCCAATTAAATTAGACACTTGTATGTACACATTGTACTGAAGCATCAAAGTATATCTTAATGCCAACAGAATGCTCATTAAAGGCACAGTTATTATTAAGCAAGTTTGGTCATATTCCAGTGCTTCAATTGTTTCCATAGCCTGAGGTAATTCCCAAGAGTTGGGGAAAAGCAAGGGTATTATATTTTTATGAATCGGGGAGGAGTCATACTAGAGTAAATTTTATAGTATAAATTATTAAATGATTTTTAAATATTTTTATACACATGGATATAAATTTAGTTTGTCAGCTCAAGTATCAAAGAATCTATTTTATCTCTAAAGAAGATATTTGACAGGATAGCTGAATATGAAAATAACAGGCAATGAAATTGCAAAGAACAAAAGCTTTTTCTACCCATACATTCAAAGACAATTTAAGCAATCTTTCTGGGAGATAAGTATCATGAGATTTTTGAAGCCAATAAAACTATCAACTGATCAAATAAAGGATCATTCAATATTTATGTGATATGTGAGTGAGAAATAAAGTGGAAGATACAATTATTGCTTTCTATTGAGCATAATTTATTTTTATCTTTAGAGAATTTGAGATTTTCATTTTCTTTTATCTAAATTATGACAATAGTTGGTCAGTGTCCCTGATCTTAATTTTGTCCTTTGGGCTTTGTTTTGCTGAAACACTTTATGCCAAATGACTTTCATTCAACTCTTATCTCTCTCACATAAACATGGCTTTATTTAAGCTCTCTAAATTCTCAGGGTCTTGCCTTTAT
>PVHP010017462.1:0-20000 GCA_004024765.1 Zapus hudsonius | reverse complement strand
TTATGGTTTAATATTTTGAAAGCTTATATTCATGTGTCTCTTATACACAACAAACAGATTGATTATGCAATTTGAATCTAATTATCTACTCTGATTTTTTTTCCCATTGGAGATTTAAGGCCATTTTTATTTAGTGTAATTATTGATAGGCATGAGCAGAGGTCTATAATCTCACAGAATTTTTTTTCTGGTGATTTTAATACTAGTTTTACTTTTATTTTCCATAATTCATCTTAGAGATTTGATGATTTACTGCTGGAACATGTTTAATTCTTTTCTAGCTTTTATTTCCTCTTCTATTATCATGAAATGATTTCCTAAACATTCATGGCTTGGTGGACTCAATTCCTGTGTGTAGGATTATATGTGTGTAGGATTCTTTTAGACATCTTTGCATTCCTGACTTTGGCATTAAAAGCTTTAACTTGTGATTATCTTAGAAGAACTTTATTTCACCAATTATTTTAAGATATAACTGCATATAATAATCATGATTGGAAATTCCTTGCTTTTAGAGTTTCACCTCAATGGTTAGAGAATGGAATCGAAGGGAAACAATCTTATTGCCTGTCTTTTCTTTTGCAGCATTTTAGTGTTGATAACTCTTCTGTAGTGTTAATATTTTGAATATGATGTGATATGTAAAGGTTCTTTCCTTGTTCTATTTGGAGTTCTAAATTTTGACTGCACTTAGAGTGCCTTTTCTCACAGTTTTGGGAAATTTTCTAAGTCATTCCACTGAATAGGTTTTTTTTGAATATTTATTTATTTTTTAAAACTTATTAATAGCTTCCATAATTACAGACAATAAACCATTATGATTCCCTCCCCACCCTCCCTCATATCTCTTACCCCTATTAAATAGTATTAATATATGTTTTGTTTCAGTATCATCATCTTTCCCTTCCATTATGTGTAGGCATTATCGGACACTGCAAGGTCACTAATATCAGGCCATATTGTTTTCTGGAAGTTCGTGTTGTAAGCAGTCCTACGCATCCTTTGGCTCTTAAAAATATTTCTGCCACCACTTCTTCCGCAATAGACCCACAGCCTCAGGAAGTTGGGACTGGCCTGAAACCCTGACTATCTCATCCTGAAACCAACACCTTCCCCTTCCCTAAACTCCAGCCACTTGGCCGGCCCCAGCAAACCCTGATAAGTCCAGGCAATTCAAGGCCTAGGTTTACTGGAGTTCACATAATTCAGCTATAAGGTAATAACAAGCCCAAGCAATGAGAAAATTTGAAGGTCACAGCTCCTCTACAGACATATCCATCTGTTGCATGCCTAAAGTCACATAACTCCCACCACCTGGGGCTGATAAAGTCCCCCCAACTTATCTATGCAAACCACACATAGATAGGTTACTGGCCCCTGCCAATCCCTTCATGAGACATCCACAGACCACCCTGACCCTGCCAATCCCCTTGCCGATGATGCCCCTGCCTCTCCTTTTCCTTCTAAATAAAAGCAACCCTCCCCAACTTAATAAATGAACTCTTCACTGCACATGTCTCCTGAGAGTTCTTCCTCTTGTCATCTCACTGTTGTCCCAAAACTCTGTCCACCCAGCTGCATGGATAAACCAGGGTGTTAGTGTACAATGACCTCCCAAGTAATCCATTGACCACAATCCCCATGGTCACCACCACCTCAGAAAGAGAAGCTTTGCTAGCCAAAGTGAGATTAGCATTATTGCATGGGTATGGTCCTTTAAAAATGCTTATAAGGCAGTTTGGTGGGCATAATATGTGCAGTTAGCCAGACAACAGTAGAAATTACTCCCATAGGGCTCAGAACCTCTCCCACCATATGCTTCTGACAAGGTCTTCAGTACCAGGCATGTATTCCCTCCCATGGAACATTTGGAAACACTATAGCTGCATGCAGCCCTGTGGGAGAGAGAAATAAACCACCATGCTAAACGGCAGTTGACCTTGCAAGCCCACTGACCAGGTTTTACACATCTTTACTTTATATCTGAGCTCCTTCTATTTTTTAAAAAATTTATTGATGATTACATTATCATATTTTGACCCTCCTCCGAATGCCCTTCTGCTGAACCCCATCTCAGCCCTCTTCTGTGTTGGTGCCTCCTTTTTCTCT
The DNA here is from genome assembly GCA_004024765.1 of Zapus hudsonius. Lineage (NCBI taxonomy): Eukaryota > Metazoa > Chordata > Mammalia > Rodentia > Dipodidae > Zapus > Zapus hudsonius. The sequence goes on along the minus strand of PVHP010017462.1, from coordinate 17,891 downwards.
TGTGTGTGGGTGTGACCCTCAGAGATTATAGTTGTATTTGCCCACATGGACAGAGGTGGAAGATTATTGATTAGGGAATATAGGCTCTACCAGGGATTATACCACTGCCCAAAATATCTTCCTCCCTATCAGCCATCACTAGCTGCTGATAACTCCTTAGTGAGGGAAGGAGACCTCACATGCTCTTTGTTATCTATGATCCATTATCGATAGGCTTAGAATCATGTGGCTTTTGTGCAGGTAATGACAGTCACTGTGAGGTCGTGAATTCAATGACCATGTGTAGTAGTTACTTTCTTGTTGCTGGGACAGATATACCAATCAGAAGCAGCTTGTGGGAGGAAATAGATTTATTTAAGCGTTACAGATCCAGGGGAAGCTTCCCCATGATGGAAGATTCTAGATGACTTCACCATACATCCACAGCACAGAGTGAACAAAACACCAAAGCTTGCCCTGAACACACACTAGGCTAGATTCACTCTGCACATTCTGTGTCACACCTCTTCCATCAGGGCTTAATCTGCTAGAGACTAAGTAGGAAGTTTTTCATAAGTACCTGAGCCTATGGGGCACATTGGCATTTCAACTTCCATACCTTGTCATGTCCATAGACAGCATTCTACAACAATCAACCTTATCCTCTTCTCCTACATTTTTTCTGCTTGTCTTTTGCATGTTCCCTGATCCTTGGATAGGGTGACAGAAATATATCTTTTATTATTAAGCACTCCATAGTCCCTTATTCTCAGCACATTGATAAATTTTAAGTCTTCTCAGTAGTTAACATATCTACAAAGAGAAGCTTCTTTAAATCTTTAAAGTGCTAACCTACGGGTATAAACAAAAATATTTAGAGGGAAATTTGGAGAGCACACAACATATGCATTTACCCAGCTTCCTTCCTAGGGCCTAAGATCTCTGCAGCCATGATTTTTTGACTAAGTTTTCAGTGCCAGAAATGAATTCACTATTAAGAACTGAACTTTAAATCTAATCAGAGTGCAGTTAGTGCCTCCCATAATGGTCGTGAACCTTTAATACCAGTGAACACTGTATCTTGATACAATTTACTTTTTACTTTGTTAAAAGGGTGTGTAGCTTGCAGGGTGGTGACTCCTCCTCCCTTCTTACCCTGCCCCCCACACCTTCCCCTGCCACCCCAGCAGCCTGCAGATAGTGAGCCACAGGGAAGATGCTTCTGGCTCACTTGCAGCTTGGTTACTGACGGTCCAACTAAAGCAAGTCTGTTCCACAGATTCTTTTGATCATGTCCTAAACTTCTTTGAAGCTGTTACATGTTTATATCTTTTATTAATGTCTGAATTCAGTATTTTTTCAAACTTTTCTAAAATTCCTGACATTCCTTCTTGTGCTTGAGTTATTCTATTGCTGATTTTTCTATTCTTCTTAAAAATTTTGATTTACTAAGTTTTAAATTTCCAGTGTTCCTGCTCATTTGTATTTTTTCAGAATCTCAATTTCCTTTCTTAATTTTATATCCATCCTCCTGACAATATTACCCAGGTCTGGGATTCACATTCTTACCTTATCTGTCTTATTTGAATCTAATTTGTAATTACTGAACATTTTTCAAACTTGACTTGGTAATTATTTTCCAGAATTTTAACCTTTTCAATAGCTCTGCTTTTGGGGTCAGTTTCTGAGGAGTCATGAGTTTTTGGAGCCATTGCTTTACTTTTACATATTTTTGTACTTTTATGTTCCTATTTGTGCATTTCATTCAGTTCTTGCCCACACCTTTTTGTAAAAAAAATTATTTATGAGCAGAGAGAGAGAGAGAGAGAGGTAGAGACAAACAACAGGGAGAGAGAGACAGACAGACAGACAGAAACAGAGAGAGAATGGTTGTCCCAAGTCCTCTTGCCACTGCAAATGAACACCAGATGCCTGTACAACTTTGTGCATCTGGCTTTACATGGGTACTGGGGCATTGAACCCAGGTAAGTAAACTTTTCAAACAAGCTTCTATAACTGCCATATCTCCTTTTCTACCCCTACCATACCTTTGACTCTAGCAAAAAATAACTACCATTACATGACTATTTACAACAACTAAGTAATGGAATTAAGCTATATCTCTATCAGCATGAACACGAAGAAACTGGTACATTTTACTTATAGAGAGCTTTGTCTAACATGTAGAAAATGGAATGTTACTTATCCACAAATGACAAAATTACTCCATTTGCAGGACAATATATGGAAAGAAAGAGCATCATATTAAATGAAACAAATAACCCTACTCAGGCATACAAATATCACATGTTTTGAGTATAAGAATGAGCTGGAAAGTAGGTGGTAACCATCAGAGAAAGAAAATGATTTAGTGGGAGGGAGGATGGAGACAAGAGAGGTTAATAGACAAATAGATATGATCAATGTGCATTATATACCTTTTTATAGGGGCCTTTTAGTAGCCACCTTCTCTGGGCTTTATGATCTCCACTAGTATTCAGAATAAAAAGTAGACAGTGGCAACCAAAACAATAATTTGAAAGAAACAGTTAATAAAATATTGTAAAAAAAAAGAATTGGAGATATCAAATATTCCCTTAGCAAAGTTACAAAAGAAATGAGCTTGGAAACAAATAGGACCAACTGGAAATTTAAACATTAACCAAGCTAACCTTATTGTAAAGCAATAAAAAAGTGGCACCAGAGAAGGGAAAAGATACGGTAAGCAAGATAGAATGAGTGTAAAACTAAATAGCAACAAGATATGGGAAATAATAGTGAGAAGAACACAATACAGTACCAAGAAAGACATAACAATGATAAACCCAAACCAAACTAAAATAAAAAACAACACATTCTATAATAACTTCTATCATTCACTGTTACTTCCTGGAGGAGAAGAGTATAGATCCCCTACAACAGGGGCTTGTCTTTTGTAACTTATTATGTGGGAAGTACAGAAGATTTTCTTTCTGAAGTCCAAGAAAGTTGCCACAGAAAAGGCTGTTTGCTTTTAGGACCAGGCCATCATCCTTGATGGGTTGACTTCTTATGTGGGATCTGCCTTCAATCAGTGTCTATGGGCTGAGCTGGTCTTTGATCTCTCCAGCCCCAACTGGCTAGATTTCTGCATTGCTGTTGGGCCTATCCATGAACATCCTTCTTCTATATTTCATAGAGCCCATACCTGCTTACCTCTGTATTTGGGAACTGAGTATAATTCATGTCCAGTGTCCTGGGTCCACACTTATTCTCAGGATGATTACTAAGCAAGGGAGAGGGGGGAGATTGTTGGGTTTTGGAAGTATGTAAATATAGAGTCTTGGACTAGAGATGTTGCTATTATAAAGATTTCTTTTTCTAACATGCAAAAAACACAAGGTTCATAAAGCGGAGTGTGGTGGTACATGCCTATAATCCCAGAAAATACAAGAAGTGGGGAGATCAGAGAGGTTCAAGGTCATCTTCTACTATGTAGCAAGTTTGAGGCCAGTTTGGGATACATGTGATGCTGTCTGTCTCTAAATAAAACAAACAAATAAATAAACAACTTAAAAAAAAAAAACAGGTCTTCTGGTCTCCCCTGCCAAGATGTTTTACTGTAAGACCTTCCTTAGGGTGCTGTTATTGTCAGCTCCTTGTTGCTGAGACGAACATCCAACCAGACACACTTTATGGGAGGAATGGGCTTATTTGAGGTTTACAAACTCAAGGGAGTTTCTATCAGCAGAAGAAGCTGGCTCCCTTTCATAGATCCAAACAGAGAAAAGCCACCAAACAGCCAACACCACGAGCCAGCACAAATCACCAGTTCAAACTGCCCTGCACATAAGTTTGGGCTGGAGTTAAGATCTACCCACTAACCTACCTCAGAGCCAGTGACACCTCCTCTAGCAGGCTGCTGGAGGCCTGCAGGAAGCTTAACCTTAATCTAAAATACTTGAGGCTATGAGTGACACACATTCACATGTAGTAAGCAAGCTGGGGGTGAGAGGTTTATTATGGTCTCCTTCTCCAGAGTCAGTGCTATACAATATAAAGATCTGTGCTAATCTTTCTTTTTGCTGAATGTCAGCACTGCTGTGGCTTTTTTCTTAGCCTTTAAGTTACTTTTGTGTTCTCAGCCCCACTGACATGGGGAGAATCTCCCAAACCCCGTATGTTGCTTAGTGTTCTATTGCAGGGTCTTTTGCTCCTTTCCCAAACCTAGTGACTTTTTGTTTTTGAAGTTTGGTCTCATTGTAGTCTAAAATGACCTGCAACTCACTCTATAGCCCTGGCTGGCTTTGAACTCACAATGATTTTGTTATCACAGCCTCCAAGGATTAAAGAAATGAGCCACCACTCTTGTCTTGCTAACTTGATTTATAAAAAGAGAGATTACCTCTGCATAGCAAAGGATATGTAGTCAGCCCATTGGTGTTGATTAGTGAGCTATATAACTTTACTTCTTTTATAAAGAAAAATTAGATCTGTCACTTGTTAATTATATTAGTTCTCTGTTTTGAAAGGAAGTGGGAGTAATTCACTAGGGACTTACCTTTCACATCATTCTGACACCTTTATGAGGGTACAGTTAATGATAGCCTCATTACAAATTTAATCACATGTAACTATATATATTTACTGTGTCCTCCTGAGATGCCAACAAAAATTAAACTCCAGGAAAATGTCAGTAGAAAGAAGAAAGGAAACAAGTGCTTTCAGTAGCGCTTTTAAAAATATGGGATCTTCAAAGAATATAAGAGGAATGCTTTGCAAACCATATTGATTACTGTGATAAATAAAATGAAACTCCAAGGCACCTGAGGTCCTTTATTCCACCTTCATTTGTCTATTCATTAATTAATTTATTTTAAATTTAATTAATTTATCAATTTATTTTCTCTTCAGGGAGATGTTATAAAGGACATCAAGTGAGATGTGGATTCTCTTACTCTTGAGAACCTGGTATAATGAAGAATGATAAAAGCACACCATTTAAGGTGGAGAGATGAACCTCTTATAACCACCTAGTTCTTATAAGGGTTCCTTTGCTATATCTAGAAATAGAACTAATAAATGATGATTAGCAAAAAAAAAACCACCATTTTTTAATTTGCATGTTTATCAAAATCTTCACAACAGAATGATGTGAAAGGAAATGATAGAAATATAATTTTTAGGCAAATCAATTTTTCAAATGAGGACAGTGAATTATAGGGATATGATTATAAAATATATGGGGTACACGGGAAGCTATTTGCAATAAGATTTACTTCATTCAGAGTTTACTTATTTGGGTTAGTGAAGCCACAGTTACTAGTCTTTGGTGATAAATGTTATTTTCTAGCCTTGGTACATGAAAAATATCCTTTAGAATAGTGTCTTTATGTTTACTATATGAAGGAAAGTCAGATCAAGCCAAATGACCCTGCTGAAGTTACCATCTTTAAGTGATTTTTAAGTAGACATAATAAATATGTCAGTTCTGCATATTTTGCCTGGTCCCCTCCCCTAGATCACAGTTATACCTATGTACAGTTTTGCAGTTACACTGTTTTCTCCCAGATAACTGTCAGCTAGGGGTCCAAGTGTCTATCCACAAAAAGGCAGACATGGAAGTTGTCATGGTTTGATCCAGGTGTCCGCCACAAACAAATGAATGTGTTCTGGGTAATTGATCCTCAGCTGATGGCAGTCTGGATTTTACAACCTCGATGGAGCTGTATTGTTGGGGGTGGGCTTATGGGGTTATAAGTCAGCTTCCCCTTGCCAGCATTTGGCACACCTTCCTGCCACTGTTTCCAGTTCTGTAGCAGAGGTGATGTCCAGCCCTCTGCTCATGCCATCGTTTTCCCTGCCAGGATGGAGTCTCCCCTTGATTTTGTAAGCCAAATAAACTCATTCCTCCACAAGCTGCTTTTGTTTGGGTTCTTTCTGCACAGCAACTAGAAAGCTGACTTCAGTTTTGGTACCAGGATGTGGGGTCATCTGTTGCTGCTAGAACCCTGATCTTGTGACTTTGAGCTTTTGGAGGTGATCTACAGGAGGAATTTGGATGATTGGAAACCTCGTCCTAAGAGGTGCCTTGCAGTACTGTGAGTTCAGCATGATGAACCATTCTGGTCAGAATTAAAAGACCTGAAATAAGAACTATGGACTATGAGGTTTGGCTTATGAGGGTGAGAAAGAACTTTGTCAGGACTGTGCCAGAAGCAGTTTGCGTGAGAGGCTTGCTGTGTTCTGCCTGCCTGTGTCCTGAGAACCTGTGCATGGTTGCTTGACGTAAAGATGGACTGGTGTGAGCAGATGGAGATGGCACAGAAAGAAAGATCTTTGGGTCGAAACTGCTGCCCGTTCACCTGCAATTGTTTGAGAGATGACAACCACTTTGATTGGGCCAGCTGGTCTGCAATTGAACAACAGGAAGAATGCGGACTCTTTGAAGTAAGGGGCCTGAATGCTTTGATCGCCTCTGGATTAACAAGTTGGTTGCCCACCTGGTTCTGTGGAATGGAGATTGGTTAGAAAGAGAGGGTCATTGGATTTGCAACAGTTTTGTTTTTGAAAAATGGCCATCGGCATGTGAAGCAGGTGTGCAAGGTTGCCTGCATGGAGCCTGATGGAGCCATGAGAATGAACTGTGGGTTGCAATGGAGACCCAAAGAATTCCAGGACTATGGATGGGTGTCAAGGCTAGCTGCCTGCTAACACCGAATGATGTTTTCCCTGACTGTGAGTAGCCAAGCTGGAGGGGTGGAATTGAATCTCCAAGAAACTTATTGGTTAGAATCATTGAACTTGGAGATGGTGCCCTGCTTATTACAAATCTTGTATTGGTTCATTCTGTTTTTGCAGTGCCTCATGTTTTGCAGTGTGAATGTTCTGTGCCATTATGGGTTTATTTTTGGTATTATGGTTCAATTGAAAGCTGTGGGGACTTAAGAGTTGAGCTGAACACATTGTATTTACATCATGTGATTATTAGTTTGTGGGGGCCAGGGGCAGACTATCATGGTTTCATCCAGGTGTCCCCCACAAACAAATGAATGTGTTCTGGGTAATTGATCCTCAGTTTATGGCAGTTTGGATTTTACAACCTCAATGGAGCTGTGTTGTTGGGGTGGGCTTATGGGGTTATAAGTCAGCTTCCCCTTGCCAGCATTTGGCACACCTTCCTGCCATTGTTTGCAGTGCTGTGGCAGAGGTGATGTCCACCCGTCTGCTCATGCCATTATCTTCCCTGCCAGGATGTAGTCTCCCCTCGAGTCAGTAAGCAAAATAAACCCATTCCTCCACAAGCTGCTTTTTTTTGGGTTCTTCATGCGCAGCAACTAGAAAGCTGACTGCAACAGAAGTTATCTTGTTTCCAAAATCATCATAGCTTTCGAGTACATATCTGTTGAGCGAATCAAGGATTCATACAGGGACAAGTACATTATGATTATTGCCATAATAACTTTTAACAACCCAGATAAGTGTTACATCTCAGAACACAAAGTGCATATTCAGCACAAACATGTTGTTTATCCAAAAACACAGATTTCACCTCAAACTGAATATGAAAGTTTAATTTGAACCAAATTTGAGCGGGGTCATTGCTTGGGAGCATGCTCTCTGGTTTCCATGAATCACAAGTTATGAAATGGTTTCATGTACTTTTATAGTCACATTCAAAAAAGTCAGTGCTTTTACTAAATCATTGGCAGTGGTAGCAGGAGGGGGTTGAAACAAAACAAGGAAAACTCTGCTATAAGTTTCAGATGCTATGGAGTGATATGATTGCTTTGATAGAAGATACCTGTTTACTATACATTTCAAAGGATTTATCCAAATAGTCAAAAGGATGTCAGGCAAGATGCAGAGGCAGATGGTAACTGTTAGTAAGAGGATTAATGATAGCCTGGCATTTTTTTTTTTTGCTTCTTTGTTTTGTTTTTCAAGATAGGGTCTTGCTCTAGTCCATGCTGACCTGGAATTCACGATTTTTGACTCAGGATCCACAACATCCCTATTCTCCACCATCACAATGTTTTAGTTTTTCAGGCAGCCCGTGGAATCCTCAACATAGGCACACTTCCTTGGGAACACCAGTTCAGATGTTGACAAAATCTAATATCCTTCAAATGAATGTAACAACCAGGTCTCTTCCACAATCCTCCTATCACATTTCTGAGCAAACCCTACCACATTTTGATGTACAACAATGGTAGTTTATTTAACAATTCAGTAGAATAACATTTACTTTGGAAATTGCTTACTATAAATAAAACCATAAAACTATATAAAATAATGTTACAGTTTAGTTTAATTTTTATATTGCCTGAGTAAAATTAGGCTTTGGTATGGTATTTGTCAAAATTGTAGCTAGGTTGGCATGTCAGCCTAGTGATGCATGAATTTTGGTGTTCATGGGGCGTCCCCCAGACTAATAAATCCCAAATTTTGGGTTCTTTCCTAATCTTTACTGAAGAATAATAAAGACTGAACAAAGGACAAATTATGAATTGTTGAATTTATTTGAGGAGAAATCACAATTTCTGCAGTTTAATTGAAAGGAATGGGGACTGGGAAAGGAGGAATGGAATATTTTCAGGTGGAAAACATACCTCCAAGAGATGGAAGTTAATGAGAAATTGAGGCTTAGAGAGTTAGAATGAAGCCGGGAACCCAGGAGAGTAAGAGAAACTGAGGCTTGCAAAGTATAGATCAGAAAGGGTTGCAAACACATGGAAAGCCAAATCAACTGAGGTTTAGAAGATGAGGTTCCAAAGTTGCTGCAAACACCTGGAACACCCATGTGGCAGACCCCAAGTGACAATCAGTGCATAGTAATTTCAAAGACCATGAAACAGGTAGAGCGGGGAGGTTGAGATTAAAGAGGGGAACACACTTGACATCAGCTCAAGGGGGTAAGTAGGGGAAGAGGGAGATAGTCCACATGTCTGATCCAGAGTGAGAATCCACACATGGTGAATTAGAGACTATCAGACAGATAGAGCAGAGACCAGAATTAAAGAGACATTAAATGAATGGGTTAGGTCTCCCTAGTGGAGCTGGGAACTGAGACTCAGTAGGGGAAGCTCAGACCACACTGGATGACAGGGTCTCAGGAAGAAGAGTCCAGGAAGCAGAGCCCATCCCCCCACCCAGGCTATCACTTTTATAGGGCTTAGTTCAAGTAGGCAGGGAAAGATCCGATTTGTTGTTTGATCTGTAGGATGGATCATAGAGTCCACCAGTATCTGAGTGGAGCTTGGATCATCAACAGGGTGTATCCCTGATCAATGTCAGGCATGAGTTCTAATTCAAGTTAGGAGTGTTCATTCTTGTCATGAGAAATCAGGTGTTCGGCATCTTCTGGTCTCCTCTGGGCCTCTGTCCCTAGCTGAGACCTGCCTAGCTTTCCCTATTCTGTCTCACTAGGGACCATTTTGTAGCAAATTACTTTTTAGTGTTCATAATATATAGATGCATGTGTAGATGATCTTGATACAGGTACACAGGGCAGGTATGTCTGTGCTTATATAAATACATGTGAACATTTACTTATATTCTCCTAACTTCTGTGTTAAAATTAAAATACAACTTAATGTACCAGAGACAAGGCCAATATTACTAGGAACAAATTTGGTGTGAGTTACTCATGATATTCAGATGATGAAAGCATAGACACATAAAGCAGGATATGTTACCGTCTCTTCTCTAATCCAGAAAGGGAGTTTCCCACAGGAGAAAAATGCATTTTAATTCAATAAATTGCCATGGTCAGAATTGATACTATTTATGCGTAACAGGAGAGAGAAATTGGCTAGACAGTTTAAGGTTAACAAGGTACAAAAAGTGAACAATTTCATATTATTATATTATATTATATAATTTTTACTCTTGACTAAAAGCAGGGAATGCCCTTAAGCCTGTAAACAGGTATCTGTTTTTGTTTTGTTTGTTTGTTTAATTGATTGTTTTTCTTTTTTCCTTATCTGGTTTTCTTTATAGGAAACCCACCCTGAATCCACCCTGACCAGAGATGTCAGAAAAAGTCTGATCTTTCCTTATCTTTTTTCCCCTAAAAGAGTTCCCTTACCTAGAAACCAAAGGTAAGGATGTGACTAAAGACTACCAGATATCTAGACACCGGACATGGGAATTAAACTGACCCATTTGATACCCAACTCCAGTAAAATCTCATTTCTATAAAATTTCCAACCTGTGTCATCATGCAGATAACATGCTAAGGATTCCTGTTATTCAGGATCTCTGATTTCTTTCCTCCTTATAGGAGTTAGATATCAGAAGCCTTCTAAACCTCACCCTCTATGCTCTGAGGATTTCCTTCTTCAAAGTTTCAAGACCAAATCATGGAGGCCTCTGACTCAATGGAAGTTTTGTGTGACCAACAGTGTCCAAAACCCTAATTCCTGAGTTAAAAGCCAAACCTAGAGCAGAGAAAAGCTCCATTGCTGTCAAAGACATACCAAACTCCCATGTTATTTCTCCCCACCCCCCTCAAAAAAGCATATTTAGAAACAGTTACATTTATAACATGTGTCTTAGGATACACAGCATGGTTGTTGAATAAAAAGTAACTCTTTGATTATTTTGTGCTGTGACATTTTATTTATTCCTATAATAACTAAGCAGGATAGCAAGTTTTATAGATTCAGAGATAAAGACTCAAAAATGTTGCCTAGAGACACATAAAGGTAATTTTCAAATTAGATGCTAAGCCTGTGTATATTCAGATTCTCCAATTATTCCTGACATAAAGACAAAAACAGGGGAGAAAGCAGATGCTATTATACAATCTGAAACAAAAATGACCTGGCAATATTCACTTGGCAAGAAAAAAAAATATTCAGCTCATTTCAATAGGTGAAACTGATCAAAAATTACTCTGAACTCAATTCCACTGAAACAAGGAAAAATGGTGTTTTAAGGACTGGAGGGGGAGGAAATTTTAGGACATTTCTGTCTAATAAATGCTTTTACTCAAAGAAAAAAGGAAACTGTCTCAAAGGAGATGATTTCGCAATGCCTACAAGATATGTCTTGGGAAGATTGGAGTCTAGCCTTCCACATATCTGAGAAGGAGACTATCTTCCATGGGGATTTCATTTTAAAGAGAAAGTGTTCAGACCCTTGAGAAAGACATTCCAGGATAGTAAAACCTGAACAAAAATTTCATTATAAGATCTTCATCACAAAGGGTGAGGAAGGGTATTAATAATGACATGTTTGTATCTAAAAGCTCTAGAGGAAGTGAAGCCAGGAACTGGGAGGCACAAAGCATTCTGTCAGTGCCCAAGCTGAGGGGAATATGAAGACAGTCTTTGCCACTGGACACCTTCCTGTGTATCCCTGGTTTCTCACCTCTTCTTCATTGTGTCCTTCTCTGTTTCCTTCATTCCTTTTTTATCATCTCATCATTGGAAAGGGTAATGAAGAGATAAACTACGACTTCGAAGAAAATAATCACTATTAACAGATCACTATTACAATGTATTATAACTACTAAGAGTAAGCACAGTGTTCATGAGCTACCACCTTTCTAAGCATTTCTTCTTCACTTCTAAAATTATTTCTTTCAGCAAGCTTCCTGGATAGTTCAGAAAGCTTCCCATCTAGCTTAACAAGAGTTGTCCAAAAATATATTGTTGCTATTGCATTTTCCTTTGTTTATGGAGGGTCCTTTTTGGGGGGAGGTGTGTCAGTTTTGTTTCACTGTTCATAGTATTGTATTTTTTTAAAAGCAAGTGTGATGTATTTTGCATTCAATTATAGATACTTGTTTGGCTTTCTGAACTGGAGAGTTGTGGTAAAAAATGTTGATTGTCTTAAAGAATGGCTAGAAGCTTCTCATTCACCAGCTGAGTCTTTCTCCACTTTCCTCCCCTTAGTTCCTTTCCTCTTCCCATCCCTCACTGCTGCTCCTTCTCTTCTTTATCCTTCTCTTATCTCTTCTCTCTCTTAATGCTATTATCACAACAATATCGTCTTAGAAGATGGATATGTGAGAAAATGAGCACCTTATAAAGATATAACAAAAATCAAGAGGGAAATAAAATAAGAGAGGATAATATTAGAAAGGAGCACAGGTTATTTTTGTTCTAAGGGTAGAGAGACCCGTGCTATCTATACCTACTGAAGTACTTACTCCTGAAGTGGACAGAGCAGGGGAGTAGAGCTCCAGTTTGATGAAATCTTTTGTTGGAGGGATTCAGAAGAAATTGTGCCAAACAGGGCACAAGTCCACCTTTAAATCTGTAATGTCTGTTCTTGGCAACATTCACTTACAAAGTAAAAATGCAAGGCATGCAAATATAAGCACACATACTTTACATAACACATTGAAACTTCCTTCACATCACTAAGAAATAAATTACATCTTTCAGTAGGTGTACAGTCCAGTCACATTCACTCCTAGTGCCAGCAAAATTACCAAAATTCAATCATCGCTTCTACCATTAGCCAATATCACCCTATGGGAGTGAAGGCAAGTTAAGATATTTCACTTCTTTGAGCTTACAATGGCTAGAGAAAACCTAACTACTAACACACAGTGTTGTCAGGGATGAGGTTGTGAATGTATTTCTGTGGTTTAAAAATGGTTCTCACTGAAACTCATGTTGAAATCTACTTTTCATTATGAGGTATTAATAGATGATACCTTGCCAGACAATTAGGCCTTTCCCCTAATTAATGGGTTAATAGTTTATTCAAGAGTGGGTTTGCTAAATTTCTTTTGTGATGCGTCTCTCAACATGGAATGCTCTGAACCTCCTAAGGACTTTGCCAGTAAGGTGCCCATTAACAGATGTGGCTCTTTGATCTTCGACCAGATCCATGCATTGAAGTAAATTTATTCATTATGATTTACCAAGTCTGTAGTATTTCCTCTATTATTAGTAACAGAAAATAGACTATGACTTTTATGCCTACTATGTTTTAAATACTCTTAATATTCAACTAGTTTCTTTTCTTTTTCCCCTTAGAATGCCTTACTGAAAAATAATCCAGAGAAATAACACTGTATAGTGATAGTAAGTGAACTAATTAAATGTTCCAGAAAACCAGCCAATAATATAGTTAATTCTTCATTATGAGCATATATGAAAAACGACAATAAACTGTGCCTGAGAATGTAAGTTTTCTGGAATGTGAATGATAGATGTGGAACACTGACTTTGTAAGCATATGGAAAATGTACAAGATATTTTCTAGTAGATAATTTGTTTGCTGTAAATAGACAATTTGAGCAATGCAAAACAACTTATCCAATGATAGATAATCCAGTTCACTCATATTCCTAAGTCACAAAATACTGAAACTTGTAATGAAAATGTACAATTCTTATGATGAAGAACACTCAAGCTGAGAATGGATCGCATGTTTATAAGTCAGCAATGGAGGCCTGAGGCCAGAGGATAGCCCAGGTCATATAGCAGGTTTCAGGTTTCAGGTTTCTGCCTGAGCTACAGATTGAGACCTTGTTTCTAAACCAAACCAAACAAAACAGTATTCATTAAATAGATGTCCTAAGGAGAAGGGGAACATCCAGCAGATCAGTGCAGAAGAGGTATAGGTATTTTTCTTCCATGAAAAACAATTCATTTTTCACATATTCAGAGTCAATATAGAAACAGGACTTAAGGGAAGTCTTGGGTTCACGTGATGAAACACATGACATCAAAAACAATTTGCAAATAAAGTAACATTTTTTTTTGTCCTCTAATCCCTTGATTAGATCCTCACACTTTCAAAAAGTTATTGCTTGTGATGGACAGAAGAGTGTAAAATGGATTTGGTCATTATTTTCCTCTGTCCCATCCAGAGCTGTGATAGTCACTGGGCTCTATCTATGACACATCCATGCTGTGATTACCAGTCATTAAATAGACTGGTAATGATTGTTGATTGTTTGTATGTCATTTTTTGTGTGGTTTTTCTTCATTTGTGGAGAGAAATGTCATACGGATTTAGTTAACTGCTGTATAGATTCAAAGTTGTCTTAAAATACTTATCGATAACATTGATCCTTAGCTTTTAATTTCATATTAAACATGTTTACATACTTTCACACTCGTCTCTTTCTTTACCTCTAGCCATTTTGCAAAAGTCAGGATACTTGTAGAGAGTGTCTTATCTTCTTGCCTACATTCTCGATGTTTCTATGCAGAGTAAACTTATAGCATAGGACATCCTGCTACTGGAAAAATACAAAGCTCAAATATTTTTTACTCATTGGATAACAATTTTAGAGCACTTTAATTCTACCACTTATAAACACAGACCAAACACACAGTCCTATTTTTTTTAATTTAGTGTAAAACAAAATGTGGAAAGAGGAAAACAAGGAAGAGGGGAAGAAAATGGATAAAGAGGAGAGAAGGGAATGTAGGAGGCAAAAGAAAAAAAGAAAAATCAAGTTGATTTTTTTTTCTATTTTTTTTAAATTTGACTAATTGTAACTTTCATAAGAAGCATTCATTTCCCCACCCACTTGTACTTGTATCTCCTCAACCAGCCCCCAAAAAATGAAAGTTAGTAGATAGAACTGTCGTTACATGTTTACTCTGAAGAAAACCCTCTTTTAAGGCTAAAATTAGACCATACATCATTTTAGCGGTGGAGGAATGGAACGATGCCTACTAGCCAAGCTTCTTAGGAAATCTGCAAGATGAGTGATGCTGGTGCAGAGGCTGTGAAGCAAGGAATCTGCCCCCTTTCATTCTAATCATCATTTATAATCCTTGCAACTTCCTTCAATCATTTCCCTTGACTTCATGAGCTGATAGCTTTCCAGGCAGACATGCTCAATTCCCTCAAGAGTTTTGTGTTCTGGCATTGTTGGCTGGCTTTGCTCCAAATCACTCAGCCAACAAAAAATTCAAGGTGGGCATGTGCTGGCATATATTAAAGCAGTGAACATGGACTTCTGGACAGCTCAATGGTAACCACTGAGCTATAAGAGATCAATGCAGAGCTTTGGGCAGAGCATGTTACTCATATTCTGTGCTGATCATAGATGTTCACCTTGAAGAAGTCTGCCACTTGTAGCATTCAGGCCATTACAGAAAGCTCATTTTTTGTCTTTCTATACCATCACACTGATCTGAAATTTAAGGTTCCATGATGAGTGAAAGTCCAACTATAGGCCTTCTGCCAAGAACAGGGTGATTATTGAACTGGTATTAAAACAAGTTTGATGGAACAATCATATGTGTGTGTGTTAGTAGGTTATATATATATATATATATATATATATATATATATATATATATATATATATATATATATATATATATATATATAATTTGCTGGTCATTTCACAATATACCTACTCTTTTTCCTAACATCCTCTCATATAATCTTCCCTAATTTCAATGTATGTCACATGCTCCATTTTAGTCTAATAGCTAAGGTGCAATGTTACATGTTCTGCACATAATATTAGCACCCAGAAGAAAATAACTGTCTTGTGTGAAGCCCATCTCTCCTTGGTACTTCTCCGCTTGATGCTTGCAGCCATGCAGGAATATAGAGGACGACTCTGTGTCCACCATCCATTTTCCAAACTTTATTTATCTTTCTCAACTCTTAAGTGTAATTGTCACCTCCGATTTCTTTAATGTAGTTTTCACAAGTCTGTATTTATTACAGAAGATATCAGTCCATAATTTAATTTATAGTTAGTTCATGAGACACAAAGATGTTGAATTTCTCAAGCCTCTTTTTCATTTCCACAAGTCAGTGTTGTGTTTTCAATAAAATGCAAATAATGCCTTCTTTGTTATTAAAAAAATAATTAACAGTATCTTCCTAAAATTCAGGTTATGAACCTCAGAACAATTGGTAAAGTGGTTTTCTCATAAACATGAAGACATGACACTGATGCCCATAACCCACTTAAAACTAGAAAACATAGGGAGCATAGGGAGGCAGAAATAGGAGTATACCTGGAGCATGCTGCCTGGTTAGCCAGTCAGCCTTAATAGGTGTGCTCCTAGCCAATTAGAGACCATGTTTCAACAAGAACAACAAAAGAAAGGTATACAGTGTTCCTAAAGAAAAGCAATGGGGATTATTGTCTGGTTGCCACAGCCACAGAAACACAAAACATGCATGCACACCCATGTGCCCCTACACACATTTACATAAATACATATTAAATGTTTTATTACACCCATTTCTGTGGGGAAAACTAGACTCAGAGATCACCTCTTCTCTTCAATGTAAAAATATTTTTCTTTTTTCAATAATTTGTATGAAATTGTTCTCTTTCCTTATCCAATAATTTTTGTTTCCACAAAAATGTGATGTCATAATGGCAGGACTGTATTGTAATTTCTCTTTATTTGGGAAAACTGGTTTAGTGCATACCATCCTATCTCATTCCCTCCCTCTCTTCCCCAGACATAAAAGATAAAGGGAGATAATATATATTTACTGAGTTCATTTCCATGTCTGCAACAGGAAGATAGAGTACATAGAAATGTATGCATATACATTTATATGTGTCCATAAATATTATGTCTGCGTGGGCTACTGTTATAGAATCATCTGAAACTGGGCAGCTGAGAAACAGAAATTGACTATTCCCATTCCATTGTGGAGGGGAAAGGATCAAGACTGATTTAGTTGACTGAACTTACATGGAAGGCCCATTTCTTGGTTCACAGATGACCATCTATTTTCTGTGTGTTAACATGATGGAAGGTGGAGGCAACTCTCTGAGGTCTCTTTTATTTGGGTACAAATGCCATTCATGATAGATTTACTGCCAAAGCCTCATCTCTAAATATCACCACAGTAGAGATTTGGAGTTAGCATACCAACTTTGTGGGGTCTCCAGCGTTCAATCTTTGGATCAAATAAATCAATGAAATAATTTAAAAATAAATCATGAAACTTCTATTTCCCACCAACAGAAGAGTAATTGAGGGCTTACTTGTCTTTATGCAGAAGATAATTAAACATCTAGAACATATGATCCATGAAGCAATTGTTTTCATGATATTGGACATTGCACAGGCGAAAGAAAACAGTTGTCCTTAAAAATTTGAGAAAGAGCACATGAGCAGCATTCCAGTGACCAGGTCTCAGTCAACAGAGCAGAGCCTTGTAAAACCCTGAATTGTGTTGGATCTAGGAGTTGAAGAGACGCAGCAGCCTGTAGGACAGGACCGAGCTGCCCCAAGAGCATAAACATTTTGGGTTATTCCATCTTAACTGTGAATTGTAGTTAATAAATGTCATGAAAAATGCTCTCTGGAGCTGAGGAAATGGCTCACTGAGTAAAGTGTTTGCTGTGCAAAGCATGATGACCTGAGTTCAGATCCCCTGAACTTCTGTAAAGCAAGATGCAATAGCAACACCTGTAACCTCAGCTCAACTATGAGGTGGAGAGAGCAGAATGCCAACAAGTCTGTGGACCAAGCACCATGACATTCATACAGTGGACATGAGAGACCCTGAGCAAGGCAGGACTGACTCCCAACTTGTCCTTTGTACCCACACCTTGACATGTTTGCATTCATAGTTTTAAACATACATTCTCAAGTACATATCTACACATATGAAAATAATAAAAAAATGTCCTCTGTATTTTGGTAATACCATTTGATCTAAAAATCTGTGTACTTATAATATAGAAACTCCAGAAATCATTTAATTATTATTAGAATTTTATATAATTTTCTTTTCTTTTCTTTTTTATTTTTTTTATTTATTTTTATTTAATATTTATTGTCCATAATGAGTTACATTATTTAGTGGGCAAACCATGCGTTGTTATCCCGACTTCCCCAATTCCCCCCCTCCCCATCCCTGATCAGTTGTATATCCTCCTTCGTGGGCTGTCTGTATTAGTCCTTGTGGCAAGGGATCCTGTATATCTTAGTACTCATCCCGGTCTTCCTGGCCCAAGT
>PVHP010017461.1:0-34436 GCA_004024765.1 Zapus hudsonius | reverse complement strand
CCCTATACACCCAGACAGGTGCCCTCCTGGAAAGCAGGTGAGGGGGCCTTTACTAAAGGGAAGTGCTCTGTGTCCTTGGGGATGGCATTGTGCTCAGAAGTTGACATTTCCCTGCCTTTCCAGCTCTCCAGCCAGCTGTCCTTGAGCAGCCAACATGCATAAGGGTCAAAGGAGCAAGGGCTACTCCCGTGGTGGCAAGCATCGAACAACTCTTGGTCAGAGCCAGAGTCTCCGTGGAGCTCACCCCTCTGCAGAGGGGCAAGAAGCACCTCCTCTTGAAGCCCAAGGTAATCCCCTCACTCGGCTTTATACCTGAAGTCCCCTCTCTTTGGAGATCCCCAACATCTCATCCATGTAGTTTTTGTAGAGAAAAAATACCTGTTGTACTGCAAGGTGCCACACAGTTTCCCCCCATCCTACCAGCATCAGTGGGGTTCCGAGGCCAAGGCTGAAACTAACAAGATGAAGGTCCTTGAGTTTTTAGCCCGAATGTTTGGAACCATCCCTGCTGCCTTCCCTGGTATCCATGAGGAGGCTGTTAGGGAAAAGGAAGAGAGAGAGAGAGGAGAGCTGCTGCTGTGGCTGCCCGTGTTCCCAAGACCAAAGCTCGGGTTAGATGCAAGTTCACTGGTTATTCTGACATTTAGCTGGACAGAGATAGTGTGTGCACTTTGTGGTTCATGACCAGTCAGCCATCTAAGTGACGGAGATTTTTTGATATGGATCATAAAGTGTATGGCTCCTCCTGCTACACTGGAGCAAATAATTGTTATCTCTTTTCTTGGGTACTTTTCTAATGTTTCTCTAACTTAAAATTATTTTCGTTCACATTTACTTGTTTTGCCCAACAATTTTATTGCCGTATGTGAGTCTTGTTATTTTACAACAAATTGGATATCTTTCTTTACTTTGTTGAGGCAAGAGTGTTTAATTACTGCTGGAAGTAGGGGTTTCCTGAAAATAGAAAAACAATGGTCATTCAACACAAAAGTGGCTAATTCACATATGCCTCTATCCTTTGTGCCTAAGTTTTCAATGTCAATTTAAATAAAGTTGGATTTGCTTCCTTTCTTCAAACTGTATGAGTATGTGCCATATATTTATTGTTTATGAATATTTTCATTCATATATATATATATCTACATATACATATATATCTACATATATGTATATATATATATATATATATATATATATATATATATATATATATATATATATATATAGTTGCTTCCAGAATGCTGGGATTAAAGGCATGTGCCAACAGGCCTGGCCTTATTTATAATGTTTATCACTGCAATTTATTTTTTTCCTAAGATGGAAAATGTGTGCATCTGCCTTTTGGGCCTCCTCTCCCCAAGCCTTATTAGGCAAGAAAACCAATATGGGTAATGTATGGACATTACCCAAATTATTTCAGAATCATTGCAGCTACTGGCAAGGAAGAGGGTGAGATTCTTGGACATAAAGGCAAGATATATCAATGAAGAAGAGCAGATGTCTTGTCCAACAACATAAAATATCTGATCAAGGTAGTTTGGTACATGAGGAAATTTCAATTCTGTCAGTGAGAACAATTTTCAGTTAGGCTCAAATTTCAGTCACTTGGAGTTTTCAAGTCCAACTTGGAGTATCAGTTGGCATCTGGACTATTGAGGAAATAAGCCTGAGACACGAGACAAACCTCAAATGCCTCTTTAGGATTAATTTTTGTGTTCCAGGTAGAAAGCAGTAAGCGAGACTTAAATATTTGAGCCCAGTGCCAGTAAATCTAGTGCATAAACCATACCACACTGTCCAGTTGTTGGTTTTTCTCTCTAGAGAGGTTTTTTTTTTTTTTTTTGTGTGTGTGTGTGTGTGCGCGCGCGCATGCATGTGTTTTCTTTTTAAGAGGAAAATGATGTCACTGAGTTGTCATTCTTTGGATGGGTTTTTAAAGGCAGATATTGTTCTTTCCAAAGATGTTATTTAGTAGATTTCCTCTGAATTGAAGAGAGAAACAAAGGAGGATTCAGGACATAATTTAAGCTAGGAAGAATCCTAAATGGAATCTAAGTCCCCGAAATCCACTATGGGTCCCAAAGAACAAAGGTTGGGCTCCCCTGGGTCACGTGGTGACATAAGCACCTCTGCTCTGCTCCTGCTCTGTTGAGTTCTGGGATGTGGGTTTAGGCCCAGAGGCCACTCAGCCCTGGAGTGGGGCAGTGAGAGGCATTGGGGCCAGTAACAGGGGAGTTTTCCTCCAGTCAACTAGGGAGGAGGTGGCCAGGAAAGCCAGGAAGATCAAGGATCTAGTGGGTAATAGCTGCCATACCAACATGGTGTGTACTTGTGTTTGTGTGTGGTTAATCACTGCCATACCAATATTACTGGAGGGGGGCTGCTGCCATAACTATTGTTGGTAGGGATGGACGACATGTCGATATGGCAGGTATAGATTGTGTTTGTGTGTGTGTGTGTGTCTGTGTGTGTATTGGGGGTAACAGCCACCATAACAATATGGTGCACAGGAAATGGCCTTACATGACAATATGTTGGGGTTTATGGAGGGGTAATGGCAGTCATATCAATATGACAGCCTTGGAACTGGTTGGTCATTATGGCATGTTTCCATGTTGTGGGAGTAATAGCCTCCATGCTAATATGGTGGGAGGGGGAGACAAGATGGATGGTCCACCATGCTAATATGGAGGGCAGGAAATTGCTGCCATGCTAATGTGGTGATGGTGGGGGATTGCCATGAATATATGAATGGTGGGGAATATTTGCCATGTTAATATGGTGGGTGGGGTTGGATAATAGCCACCATGCCAATTTGGCAGTTCATTCATGGCCACCATGCCAATATGGTGGGTAGATATGGCAGCCAGCCAGACTCATGACTGTGGTATCACTTACTGTTGTTCTGGGTAAAGAATAGAAGTGGGAGATTGGAGTGAGGGAAAACAAAAATATTGTTATACATATGCGTAAACATTCTTAGCAAGTAATATAAAACAAAATACAACAAAACACTCATGGCACCTAAAGTCCTTGTTTTTTGTAACTCGTCATGTGGCCTTAGTTGATATTTGTAACTACCTTCTTCTACTACCCATTTTGTATTTCCTACATCTTCAACAAGCACCCCAGCAGGTCTTGGTTCTTTTCTTGGAGGGGTGACACATACTTTAATTCCTGATGGAGCTGGGCCATTTATTACACTATGTTCATTGAGGTGTTGTAGTTTCCCATCGACTTTGATAACAGGGCATGGTAACACCAAGAGGCACCCTTATAGAGTCTCCTGCACTCCAGACATACTCTTCCTTGACTCAGTTGTGGATGAGCAGTCCAATTTCTCCCTGGTAGTCTGGATTAATCACTCCTGCTAACACTGTAACTCCTTTCTTGGCCTGTTGACTGAAGGGCATTAGGAGCACAAAGTGGTCGGGGGGAGTCTTAGCTTTCAGTTCAATGGAATGCTCTGTGTGCATCCTGGCAAAAGCACTCCCCCCTCTGCAACCAAGACTTCTAGGCCCGTGGAGCATAAGATTGTGGGAACAGGAAGCAAAAATTTGGCTAATGGGTCATTTGGGGTGATGGTAAGTGGTACCATTCCAATTTCCACCCCCTTATTCCTGGACCCGTGGATCCGGGCTATAGGAGAAACAGTACCATATATAGGACACTGGTTCAGAGGATACACAGCCTGCTGGAGAACTCTGTCCCAACCCTCCATGCTAGTGCCATCTAGTTGGTGCCATAACTGGTTCTTTAAAAGGCCATTCCACCAGTTTATCAAGCCAGCTGCTTCAGGGTGGTGGGGCACATGGAAGGACCAGTGAATTCCATGATCATGAGCCCACTGCTGCACTTCCTTGGCTGTGAAGTGAGTTCCTTGGTCTGAAGCAATGCTGTGTGGAACACCATGATGGTGGATAAGGCACTCTGTGAGCTCATGGATGGTAGTTTTTGCTAAAGCACTCCATGCAGGAAAAGCAAATCCAGACCCAGAATCAGCGTCTATTCCAATAAGGACAAAACACTGCCATTTCCATGATGGAAGTTGTCCGATGTAGTCAATCTGTCACCAAGTCGCTGGTTAGTCTCCTTGAGAAATGCTACCCTACCGGGGGCTCAGTAATGGTCTCTGCTGCTGGTAGGTTAGGCACTCAGCAGCAGCAGTAGTCAGGTCAGCCTTCATTAGTGGAAGTACATGTTGTTGGGCTCATGCATAACCTGCATCCCTGCCACCATGGCCACTTTCTTCATAGGCCCATTGGGCAATTAAAGGGATAGTGGAGGAAAGAGGTTGTCCACTATTTACAGAATGGGTCAACTTATCAACTTTATTATTAAAGTCATCCTCCAATGAGATCACATTCTGATGAGTATTAACATGGGACACAAGTATCCATATATCCTTTGCCCATTCAGAGAGGTCTATCCCCATGCATCTCCCACAAATGTCTTTCTCACCAATTTTCCAATTGTGCCCTTTCCATGTCCCAGACCATTCAGCCAAACAATTGGCCATAACCCATGAATCAGTGTACAACTACACATCTGACCATTTTTCCTTCCAAGCAAAATGCATAACCATGTGCAATGCCCAAAGTTCTGCCCATTGTGAAGACTTCCCTTCACCACAGTCCTTTAGAGTTGTCCCATAAATGGGCCTTTATTAAAGGGAATGTGCTCTGGATTTGGTGGTGATATTGTGCTCACAAGTTATCTCTCCCCTCCATAGTTCTGCCTTGTCATCTTTCCATCCAGCTGTCCTTTAGCAGTCATGATGCATAAAGGCCTGAAGAGTAAGGGCCCCTCTGGTGATAGCAGGCAGCAATCAGCTCCTAGGGAGAGCCAGTCTCCAGGGAGCTCATACCTCTGCAGAGGGGCAAAGAACATCTGGATCTGCTGCCCAGGGTAATCTCACTTCTCTTTATGCCTACATTCCCCATTGGCCTGCATCCCCTAGGTCTCCTGATGTAGCTTTGTTGTGGGTGCTAAGGTATCTTCTTTTGTAGGTGCTGATAAGAAAATGTCAGGTACCTTCCCGGCCTCAGCTACATGAAGAGATTCATTCACTAAGAATACCAGCATTTTGTTGCATTTCCTGCTGAAGAAGTTTGAGAAGCGTAAGCCAATCATTCATGCTGATATGCAGAAGCTGTTCAGCAGGAGGGACGAGTCACACTTCCCTAGTATACTAAGGAGAGCCTTCAAGCAGCTGGAGCTAGTTTTTAGTCTGGAATTGAAGTGATCTGATCCTAAGAGTCAACCCTATACCCTTGTCACCATTCCTGGGCTCTCTACTGGGGAAAATCTGATTGATATAAGAGAATTGCCCAAAAAAGCATCTTCTGATGTCCCTCCTGGGTGTAATCTTTATGAAGGGTAACTGTGCCACTGAGGAAAACTTTTGGGAATTTTTGAATGTATTGGGGATATATACTTGGAATAGGCACTTTATCTTTGAAGAGCCCCAAAGGTTTATTATCAGAGATTTTATTTGGCAAATTTATCTGGCGTACAGTCAGGTGCCCCGCTGTAAGTATCTGTGGGGTCCCAGAGCCTATCTTGAAACTACCAAGATGAAGGTTTTGGAAAATTTAGTTAAAATTAGAGGTACCACCCCTAATGCTTTCCCAGATCAGTATGAAGAAGCTCTTGGGAGAACTGTTGCTAGAGTAGCAAGAAGAGCAGCCCCTGCACCTACCAGAGCTCCCCAGACCAGAACTCATACTACATTCAGGTCCAATGACTATTCCCACATCTAGCTGGTCTGAGGTAGAGCCTTCACTTTGAGGTTCAAGACCAGTCAGCTTTCTAAGTCATATATTTTTTTGTTATGGGGGGTTACAAAGTATATGGCTTCTTCTGTTAAGCATGAGCAGATTCTTGGTGTTTTTGTTCTTTGTTACATAGCTAATATTTTTCTGATTGAAAGTTTATTTCACATCTATTTGTAATGACTTACATGTTTATTGGTATATGTGAAGTTTCAAAGTTTAAGACAAGTTGAAAAACCTCTACATTTTTTTACTGTATTATGTGGCAACCAGTGGAAAAGGATTTTCATGGAAATGTTTTATGACAACAATGGTGAATCAAAAAACGGTGGTAATGCTTGCCTAGGTACTTATGCACTAAATTTTAATGTCATTTGAATAAATCTGGATTTGTTCATTTCATTCAAAATGTATGAGAAAGTGAATGTTAATATAGTTAAATACAGAAAACATTATATTGTACTTTTTATGACTACATTATTTTCTCCAAACACTAACTTTGCATCAGCTCTTTGGAAATTAACCAACCTCAACAAAATGTAATTGTTAAGGAGATGACCAACATTAAATGTGAGACAACAGTGTTGCATTGGGCTAATGATAAAATTGCCCTGAGGGTGAAAAACAGCCCAAGCTAGTAATAATGCCGTGTTTTTGAAAGGATGGTGAAGGGTGGTGAAGAAGTATCTAGCTCCTTAAGATCAAGCTTTATTTCCAACAATTTACATATTTGGCTATGCTCCCTACCTGGTACTGGTACTTGAAGAATGAAAAATACAAGGAAGGGGTTATGAAGTATGGTTCCAGGAGCCACTGAGGTATAAGGAATGTGGACATACCAGGATCGTGAGATGGCTGCTAAGGAGAGCTGTTGGATGGGGCTGGAGTTTTCCCCCAGCTGTGAGCAGACCAGCTGGAGGGGCAGAATTGGAAACTCAGAGACTGTCACTAGTTATAGATGTTGGACCTGAAACTGCAGATATCTGATGGTTATTTACTGGTTATCGATTTTGCCTTGGCCCAGTCTCTCCTTCTGCCTTTTTACAAAGGAAATGTTCACTGTTGGCCATTATGTGTTGGAAGTGTGTAACTTGTGTTTTGATTTACAGGGATTAGAGTTAAAAGAGAGTCTTGAATTTCAGATAAGATAGGACTTTTAAATTTTTTTATTTATTTACAAGGAGAAAGAGCAGAGAGAGAGAGAGAGAAAGAGAACGGGCATGCTAGGGCATCTATCCAACATGAATGAAATCCAGATGAATGCACCACTTTTTGTGCATCTGGCTTCATGTGGGTATTGGGAAATTAAACATGGGTCACTTGGCTTTGGAGGAAAGCACCTTAACCACTGAGCAATCTCTCCAGCTTCAAAACAGGACTTTTGAACATGTTAAAATTGGTAAATACTATGGTGATTTTTGGCATTGGACTTAGTGTATTTTGTATTGTGAGATGATCATGAGTCTGTTGAGGAACAGAGGCAGAATATGGTGGTTTGAATGTAAATGGCCTCATAGATTCAGGTATTTTTGATTAAACTTCCTAATTAATCTCCAACAGGCAGATCCCTGCTGGAAGAGATGTGTCACAAGAGATGGGGGCAGATCTTCAGTCCATACAGTATTGTTCAGAATCAGCTTGTGCTTCTTGGTGCTGGCTTTTGTCTCTCTGCTATGGAATTATGATGAAGTGAGCCATCTTACTCTGCCATGACGAAGTTTTCCCTGTAATTTGTAAGCCTGAAATAAATCCTTTCTTTCCATTAGCTACTTTTGGTTGAGTGTTTGTCCGAGCAATAAGAAGGGAACTCCAACTGAGTGCATGTGATTTTCTCAGTGCAAATGAATAGGGTGCACAGACCAAACAGTGAATTCTAGGAATTTCTGAAAAGCATGGGTTCTATCCCTTAAGAAGAAGATATAAAAGATACTGTGTTGTCACTATTAATGTGGACCTGTTGGGCCAAAATTGGTTCCCATAAAGAATATTTAAATCAGATATCCTAGAGGATACTGGGTAAGAGAATGCTCAAACTGTTATGGCCATCAAAAGAATGAAAAAGCTTAATTTTCATGGAAAGCATTTTAGTATAATGTGGTTTGTTCTTGAAACTGAGCAGGAGCTGTGATTTGTCTGCTACTGTAGAATTAAACAACTCATTCCAAAATTTGATTGTTTTATTTACTTGGGAAATAATACTTAGTTTTAAATGGTGAACAACCTTTCAGATGGTCTGTGTCCCATCATATTCTTAAAATTGAATCCTGGGATGGAAGACCTTAACCTTCACTTCTCAAAATAATTGTAGTAAAAACAAATTCATTCCTTAATGACCCATTTTTCCTAAATAATTCCAGTTGAGATGCATTTATCACATACCTTAATCTTTACAAGATATGGCATATTAATTCACTTTACACATATATACATGTTTTTTTTTTCAAGTATACAAGTTTGGTTTCTGACAGCTAGACCAGACTCTGGCTCTGAATTCCTCTAGAGTCCTCTCAGTTGCAATCCTCCCTTAATGAAGGAAATTTGAATGAGAGTCACAAGCAGAAGAGCTCTTTTGCTTCCCTTATTATGGGTAACATGGTGGTTTGCAATTCATTTTGACTTAAAGATTTAAGGTAAATTTCCATCATGGTTGAAAAGTATAGCAGAACAGGCAGTCAGGGTGTCACATTGTGCCCAGAAGTAGAGTGTGTTTACTCTTGAACATCAAGTGGGCTGTAATAATAAACTGCAAGTCCTGTCCTCATTTATACACCTCCTCTAGCAAAGCTCAAGTGTCCAAAGTCTACCAGCTGGGGACCAAAAAAGAAGCTAAATCAAAATCACTTCAGGGTGTGAGGCATATTTTACATTCAAACCACTATAGTCTACTGCTGGCCCCCATAGACTTATGACTATCTCATGATGCAACATACATTGAATTCAACTTAAAAGTCTACATTGTCTTTATCAGTCCAAATACAGTTTAAGGCTCTAAAGTCTAAAGTCTCATTTGTGACTCAAGGAAATCTCTTAACTGTGAGCTCTGCTAAAATAAAACACAAATTTCACATTTCTAACATAAAATTACACAGTAAATATTCCCATTGGGAAAAAAAAGAAAGCATGGCTAGGAAAACTTGGACCTGTGCAAGATAGGAAAAAAACAGAGCAATTATCAAATCCTGCAGTTCCATTCCTAGCATCTGAGACCTGTGATGAAGTTCTCTCGGCAGCAAAAGGTATAATTCCTCCCCTAAACTGTGCTGCTTGTTTTTTGAGCATATCCACCTGAGCCAGAGTCAGCAGCTTTCTTTGGTGGCTGTCCCATCATCCTGGTATCTCCAGTATCTTGCACCCTTCATGGCAACAAAAGTTTATCTTCATAGTTCCAAACAATGTTTTCACAGGACTTTCGTTTTGGGACTATGACCCTGCTTCACATGTATTCATCTTAGCAGTGGCTCCTGGAAGTGTGGCTATAATATTTCATTACCTTATTTGCTGCATTTGTCATGCTTCCAAAAACAGTTATTCTCACCATCAAATTTCTGAGTGTTTTGAGGTGGAGTGGAGAAAGAAACTTGACCTTAAAATGCAGGAAACTCCTAGCTACACTGAAACTAATGAGATGAATGTCAAAGAATTTATAGCCAATGTCTAAAATAATGGATGATCAGTTTCTCAGGACTGTATTCAGAAGATTTGGGAAAGTAAATTTAAGCAAAACTGCTGTATCTACTCTTGTTTTTTGGCCATGTCCATTAGAACCATTCATCCTTATTATTTTTGTGCGCTTTTCTCTAGATAATAAATTTAGATGCCACAATGGAATAATCCTGGAAATATGAAAATGGTCTGCAAATAATTATTTAAGACAAGGCAATCCTAAAAAATAAAACACAATCAATATTGTTTTCTCCCATTTATCTCAGTCACATAAACATAAATGACTCATACCTTAAAAATATGGAAAACAAAATGTAAGGAACTGTGACCTAGGGAGGAAGTTACTATTTTTCTTTGACTAATTGGATGTTTCATGTCCATCAAGTTGTCATCTAAATATTTATGTCTATACTCATATGTTAGAGCTTTTCTCACCATTGCTCAGAAAAACTTCTCGATTCAAATAGCAATGACTACTGGGAAGATGTAAAGCTTGTCAAAATTCTAAGAATAAATGAGTGCTGAAAACTAAATGAGATAACTTTTCATTTTTGCTAAGACTCAGGAAATATTGAAAAATAGGAAGGCAGAAATAATATAAGAGCCAGGTGATGTAAAGAGTACTTTGGAACTCCATTATCTCTACATGAGTTGGTTTCACAGAAGCTGTTGTTACCTACATCCGATGTGCACAATATTAGGAAAATCAACGTTTCAACATGGATGATAAAGGAAAGCCAAAAACAAAATAGAAAGATATTAAAAGACAGACTCATAAGAATGAAAAAAAAGAGACTCAGTTCAGTGGGGCAAGGGTGTGAGACCAACAGCTGATAATGGTAGTTACGGGACTTTGATCCAAATACATTATGTCCATTTGTGATCATTTTCAACAAAGCACTAATAATATAAGCAATATTAAGTCTTAATAACTTAGTCATTTTGCGCAATTTCTTTTTTATTTTATTTTTTGATTTACATTTTTTTCTTAAATATATATTTATTGTCCATAATGAGTTACATTATTCAGTGGGAAAACAATGACTTGTTATCCCCAATTCCCCAATGCCTCCCTCCCCATCCCCAATCAGCTGGATATCCTCCTCTGTGGGCCATCTGGATCAGTCCTGTGGCAGGGGACCCTGGATAGCCTAATACTCAACCTGGTCCTCCTGTCCTAAGTGTGTTAATACTGAAGGGGGCCATGCTTCTGGATAGTCTCCCCCACCACAGCTCTTATAATCTTTCCGCCCCCTCTTCCGGATAGGTCCCTGAGTCATGGTGGATGAGTGTTAAGGCTGCTTTAAGGTTGTGAGTTTTGGGGTCTTTGTGTCAAAGATCGTTGGTTTCTGTCTCACTGGCTTATCCTGTGTAGATTGAATGTCTGTGGCTGTGGGTCCCTCGTTCCTCACGTCCTTCTCTGCGGGATTCCATAAGGAACCTCCACATTATGACTGTGGTGGCTTCTCTCTTGCCAGAATCTCAGGTATCGGCCTATGATTGGTTGGTAGGGTTAGAAGGGCCCCAGCTCTCTCGCTGTATCCTGAAAAATACAAGCACAATCTCCATCGGAGAGTGTGATCAGTGTAGGTTAACAAATATACACATTTCTGGATTACCTAGATTCTATTTTTAGTAGCCTCCCCGTCAATCGTTCCCATAGTGCATCTTGTCTCAGGGGACTAAGAGTACAGGATCCGGTAATTATCACCCTCAATCCCAAGTTCAAGACAAGGGATCCCCCTCACTAAGTGGAAAATTGGCTGAATTTGAAAGGTGTTGATTGTCTCCCCAGGCCCAGGCTCCTCCTTTGCAAAAGTGCTCCTTTCTTGGTTTGCTGTTCTCTCCCAGTAGGGGGTGTGGTCAGCCTACTCATGACCACAGATTGTTTTTCGTGTCAGTGGACTCTGTTTACTCCAGCTGTTGTTGATCATTTTCCCTTGGCAGCCTGTGCAGTGCCTTCTAGCACAACACTAACTGCCTTCTAGGGGCTGGATACCATTCTGGAGGTTGCAGGGTCTATTGATGCTGGTCGATGGCATTCTGTGGTTTCTTCAGCAACAGGGTTTTGCCTCAGGCCTAAGGAGGGCACCCAAGAGCTTTGACAGAATTCTGTCAAGTTGTTGGAATCTCATGAGTCACTTTGGTCAACAGCTCAGTGAGGGAAGGAACCAGTGGCTGGGACCAGGGGTTGTCCGGCTGCTCTAAGTATTCACAGGCTTAGAGTCTCTCCCCTACCACTCATGGCCCCTCTTGCCAGATGACACTCACTACTTACTCAATAGGTTACAATATGATCGTGAGGATTTTATGTTTTGAAACCTAATATGGTTCATCCTCAAGTTTAAACCATTCCCCTCCTCCCATCACTTAGCCATGATTCATAAACTCTCACTTCTTACTATTAGTCTGAATAAAGAACACGGTTATCCTGGTTAAGGACCACATATGGAGGAGAATATGCGGCATTTGATTCTCTGTTCTTTTGAGTGTTCGCTTAGTAAGATCTGCACGAAGTCAGACCATTTTTTCCTAAATTTCGATATATCATTTTTCCTTTCACCTGAGTAAAATTCCATCGTGTAAATATACCACAGTTTCTCTGTCCATTCCTCCATGGATGGGCATTTGTGTTGATTCCAATACTTGGCTATTATGAATTGAGCTGCTATAAATATAGTTGTAAAAATGTTTCTGTGTCGAGATGTGACATCTTGTGGTTAGATGCCTAGTAGAGGGATAGCTGGGTCCATTGATAGTTCTATGTCTATTGTGTTCAAGAGTCTCCACACTGCTTTCCATAGTGGTTGAACAAGTTTGCAATCCCAGCAGCAGTGAATGAGGGTTCCTTTTTCCCCGCCTCCGCGTCAGCAACGATTGTTGTTGGTTTTCTTTATTATTGCCATTCTGACCAGTGTAAGGTGGTATCTCATTGTGGTTTTGATTGGCATTTCTCTGATGCTTAGGGATGCTGAGCACTTTCTCAAGTGAGAAAAGGCCATTTGTGTTTCCTCCTCTGTTAATTCTCTTTTGAGATCAGTGTCCCATTTTGTGAGGGGGCAATTTGAGTTTTTGATATTAATTTTTTTGAGTTTTCTGTAGGTTCTGGAAATCAGGCCTCTGTCTGTGTTGTAGCTGGCGAAAATCATCTCCCAATTTGAAGGGGGTCTATTGACTTTGAGAACGGTGTTTTTGTCTGTACAGAAGCTTTTGAGCCTGATCAGATCCCATTGGTTAAGTGACTGTTGCACTTCCTGGACTACTAGAGATTTGCTCAGGAAGTTGTTCCTAACTCCTATCTCATGTAAGGTTCCTCCAACTTTTTCTTCCAGGGTGTTCAGGATTACAGGCTTGATGTTGAGGTCTTTGATCCACTTGGATTTGATCTGTGTGCATGGTGAGAGGAGTGGGTCTAATTTCATTTTTTTACATGTGTTTATCCAGTTTGTCCAGCACCATTAGTTGAAGATACTATCTTTGGCCCAGCATACATTGTTGGCACCCTTGTTGAAGACTTAAGAAGATGAAGTTATTTGCATAAAAGGCTGGGTCTTCGAGTCTATTCCACTGGTCAGACTGTCTGTTTTTCTGCCAATACCATGCTATTTTAGTTACTATGGCTTTGTAGTATGTTTTAAAGTCAGGTATGGTGATACCTCCTGTGTAATTTTTAAGCTCAGAATTATTTTAGTTACTCGAGGTCTCTTACCCTTCCAGATAAACTTTGAGATTATTTTTTCAATGTCTGTAAAGAAGGAGGTTGGGATTTTTATTGGCATTGTGTTGAATCTGTAGATTGCTTTTTCAGGATTGTCATTTTAACTATATTGATTCTCCCTAACCATGAGCATGGAATGTCTTTCTATCTTGTCATATCCTCCTCTATTTCCCTTTTGAGTGTCTCAATATATTCCTTATATAAGTCTTTCACAACCTTAGTTACTGATATTCCCAGGTATTTTATTTTATTTGAGGATAAAGAGAATGGGACAGTTTCTCTGATGTCTTTTTATGAATGTTAGTCTTCTGTATATAGAAAGGCTACTGATTTTTGTGTTTTAATTTTGTATCCTGCCACTCTGCTGAAGGCATTGATCACCTTCAGGAGATTACTAATACTATTCTTTGGATCTGATATATATAAGATCATGTCATCTGCAAAGAGGGATAGTTTGACTTCTTCCTTTCCGATTTGTATCCCTTTTATGCTGTTCTCTTGTCTTATTACTTGGGCTAGAACTTCAAGCACTATGTTAAATAGCAGTGGTGAGAGTGGACATCCCTGTCTTGTTCCTGAGTTGAGGGGGTGCTCCTTGAGTCGTTCCCCATTGAGGATGATTTGTGCTTTAGGAGATCTGTATATTGACTTTATCATGTTGAGGTATAGGCCATCTATGCCTATTATTTACAGGGTTTTGAACATGAAGTGGTGTTGAATTTTGTCAAAAGCCTTCTCAGCATCAATTGAGATGACCATGTGGTTTTTGCTGTTGAGTTTGTTAATGTGGTAAATTACATTTATCGATTTGCGAATGCTGTACCATCCCTGCATCCCTGGGATGAAGCCGACTTGGTCAGGGTGAATTATAGACTTGATATGGGTATGTATTCAGTTTGCTATGACTTTTTTTAGGATTTTTGCATCCAAGTTCATCAGGGATATGGGCCTGTAGTTTTCTTTCTTTGTTACATCCTTGCCTGGTATGGGAATTAGGTTGATGGTAGCTTCATAAAAGGAATTTGGGAGCCTACCCTCTTTTTCTATGTCTCTGAAAAGCTTCAAAATGAGAGGTTTCAGTTCTATGATGAAGGTTTGGTAGAATTCAGCTGAGAAACCATCTGGACCTGGGCTTTTCCGTTTTGGGAGGTTCTTGATTACCGATTCAATCTCTGTGATTGTTATCGGATTGTTTAGGGTCTTTATCTGCTCTGGTCTGAGCTTTGAAAGTTGGTAGGTGTCCAGGAATTTATCCATTTCTTCCAGGTTCTCTAATTTTGTAGAGTAGAGGTTTTGGAAGTATGACCTAATGATAAATTCAGTCTCTTCAGGATCTGTTTTGATATCACCCTTTTCATTTTTTATTTTGTTAATTTGGGCGTTCTCAGTTTTTTGTTTGATTAAGTTGGCCAGGGGTTTGTTGATCTTATTGACTTTTTCGAAGAACCAACTCTCTGATTTGTCTATTTTTTTCAATCGTTTTCTTTGTTTCTAAGTCATTAATCTCAGCTCTGATCTTAATTATTTCCTTTAGTCTTGAGTTCCTAGGATTGGATTTTTCCATCTGTTCTAATGACCTTAGGTATGAGGATAATTGGTTGATTTGAGACCTCTCTGTTTTTGTTATCAAGGCATTTAGAGCAATGAATTTCCCCCTTTGAACTGCCTTCATTGTGACCCACAAGTTCTGAAAGGATGTATCCTCATTATCATTTGTTTCTATGTAGTTCTGGATTTCCTGTCTGATTTTTTGTTTGACCCATTAATGAATGGTGTGAGTTGTTCAGTCGCCAATATCTATTGAAATTTTTGGATCCTCTACCATTGTTAGTTTCTAGTTTCAATGCATTGTGGTCTGATATGATGCAGGGAATTACATTGATCTTTCTGAATTTGCTGAGGGATGATTTATGACCTAGAATATGGTCAATTTTGGAAAAAGTTCCATGCGCTGCTGAGAAGAATGTGTAATCTGTTTCCTTGGGGTGGAAATGTTCTGTAGATGTCTGTAATCCCTAGTTTGACAATGGTGCCATTTAGCAGCTTGATATCCCTGCTTGTCTGTGTTTGTACGATCTGTCTAGGGATGACAGTGGAGTGTTAAAGTCACCTACTATGATGGTGTTGGCATCTATATCTGCTTTGCTTTTGAGTAATTTATGCCTAATGAACTGAGGGGCCCTTGCCTTTGGTGCATACACATTTTGTATAGTGATTTCTTCTTGCTGTATTTTTCCCTTGATGAGTAGGAAGTGGCCATCATCGTCCTTTTTTATTGCTGTTGTCTTCAAGTCTATTTAGTCAGGTATTAGAGTAGCCACACCTGCTTTTTTTATTTTCCCCACATGCCTGGAAAATTGTTTTCCACCCTTTTATTCTCAGTAGGTTACTGTCTTTAGCGATAAGGTGTGTTTCTTGTAGGCAACAGATGGAAGGGTCCATTTTCCTGATCCAACCTGCTATCCTGTGTCTTTTTATAGGAGAGTTGAGTCCATTTACATTCAAAGTTATAACTGTGAGGTTTGCTATGTTGCAGAGAATATGGAGGTTGGTATCTGAGCTATTGCTGCTCTTTTGTGTTACCTTGTTTGTTCTCTGTTCCTTTCCTGGGGTCGGTTATTTGTTTCGTCTGCAAAGGATATCTGATGAAGTATCTTTTGCAGGTTTGGCTTTGTGCTCAAGTAATTGTAAAGCTGATTAATCTCGTGGAATACTTTTATTGCTCCATCAATTATGATGGATAACTTTGCTGTGTAGAGTAGTCTAGGTTGGAATCCATTCTTCTTTAGGCCTAGAATCACTTTGTTCCAAGCTCTCCTGGCTTTTAAAGTTTCTATGGAGAAGTCTGATTGATTCTGATGGGTTTTCCTTTATATGTGAGTTTCCTTTCTCTCGTTGCTCTAAGGACTCTCTCTTTATCCTCAATGTTTGGCATTGTAACTAAGATATGTCTTGGAGTGTTCCTCCTTTGGTCCAATTTGTTTGGGGAGGGGCTACAAAGGAGGCCGATGGATAAGGAAATTAATATAACGAATAAAATAAAAAGAAAACAACAAAAAGTAGAAAAAGAAAGACACGCTAGTGCCCGGGAGGGGTGAGATAGACAGAGGTCAGGAGGGTGGGGATCGAAGCACAAGGAAAGGCGCCGAAGGAAGTCCGCTGAAGGAAAGCCTCAGGCGCCGGCCGGCCTCCTGTGATCGTGCTGGTCAACGCTGGTGGCTTCCAGTCGTATGTGTCCTGTGCTCGGAGGTGCGTGGAATTCAGTGGGCGGTTGCAGCTTGTGTCCACAATCTGGATCCCTGCTGAGAATCCTGGCCCTTATTTCCCGAGGTGTGCGGTGTGTCTGCTAGTCAGCCATCTTCCCCAGAATTCTCTCCAATTTCTTTCTTATTCCCAATCACCAACTGAGAATCCTATCATTGGAATGCTGTGTAGTGGTTCTAGCAATGCCCAGAAAATGTTCTAGCTACTGCTTATAGATTTCTGGAACTTGTATGAGGAAAATGATAACATGTACATTGTAATGTATAAGAAAGTAGAAAGAGTGCATAAAATGTGTAAAAATGGAGGTTAAACTTCTCAAGGCTATACTATTTAAATTTTAGGAAACAATGAACCAATACAATTTGATATAATTTTAAATTAAACTGCCTGCTACAGGCATGGTTGCACATGCCTTTAATCCTAGCACTAAGGAGGTTGAGGTAGGAGGATTGCTGTGAGTTATAAGGCCAGTCTGGAGTTACAAAGTGAGTTCCAGGTCCGCCTGGGCTGGAATAAGACCCTGTCTCAAAAACAAAATGAAACAAAACAAAAACAAACAGCAAAAAATAAGTCTGAATTAACTACATGGTTGGTTTTATGAAACCTTCTGGATTGTGAACAGAAGACAGACCCCCTCAGATAATTTATTACAACATATTTAATTTAATTTAAAAATAATTTTACTCAAAAAAGCAAATCTTTGTTTTCTGATGTGTTATTTGAGAAAATTTTATATTCTCTAACACATCTTTGATGTACAAAATAATGTCCCATACAAAAATATGGTATTTTCTATGTAAAAATCATATCTGCCATTCATTAAATATCCAATATCTGCAAGTTGTTATGACAGATGTTTTCTATAGGACATATGTTATAATGATAATTACTTTGAATTTATTCATCTTCTATAACAGAATATCACAAAATGAGTTGCTTTAAGAAGAAAATGCTTATTTATTGATGTTCTGGAGTGCCTGATGTCTAAGATCAAGGTGATAGAAGATATGATTTTTTTTGTGAAGTCTTGCTTTCATGCAGCTGTCCCTGCCATGTAGTCAAGTTTTTATGGTAACAAGTGAAGAGACTAAGATCTGTGATATGGATTGATATGGGACCCATTCTATTTTATTACTCCTACAGATAAGTTACCCATTTAGAACTTTAATCCCTTCTTTCTGCATTACTCCTGATAACTCCTCATATAATTTTAAAAACATATTTGTTGGCTAAAGAGATGACTCAGCAGTTTAAGGAGCTTGCTTGCAATGCATGATGGCTTGGGATCAATTTTGCAATGTCCACTTAAGGCTAGATGCACAGGGTTTAGCATGTATCTGGAGTTCATTTGCAGTGGCATGAGGTCCTGGCACACCCATTCTCTCTCTCCTATATCTCTCTCTGTTCACAAATATACAAATAAATAAAAATTGCTGAATGTTGTACCAGATTGTGTGCACTTAAAAGGAATATGGACATATGATAGAGACAAACAGATGGATACACATAATACACGCTCATGCATATATGTGCATGGACACACATGTGCTTGCACATGCACACACATACACACTAAATTAAAGAACCAAAATAAGGTATGAGTATCTGGTAATAATATAAATATATATACACTGTCACTTAAATTCCAAAGATTGAAATCTATAAGATTATGTAGCTCAGCTACTAGTGTATAGTAATTAAAATTTTTGGAAGAGAAATATCATAAAAATTAAATGTACATCAAAGCAGTAAATCAAAATATTCAGAGGACTCAACACTAAAGTAGACCTATAACACTCCCTCCAATGCTCAGGAAACATTGTGGAAAAAGGGCAGAAAGACTGCAATAGCCACAGGGTGGGAAGGAGTATCTGAAGGAATTGTTCACCCCACCCCACTAGATGGATTGGCACTTTCATCACTGCACAGTGAATATAGATTACCCTACTTAGGAGGGCCATGGGGATGGGAGTGAGGGAACATAAGAGCATAAACTGATGGGAATGTAAACAATATGTAATATGCAGCATACTTCACAATTTAATTAATTCATTAAAATTGAGTTTATTAGGTGAAGAGAATGAATAAATGTTCTCGTAAAGCCACTTATTCTAAGCACTCTATCTTGTTCTTTATCATAGCTTTCTCCCATCTACTTTTCCCTGTATTTGAAGGAAGTCACTACTCATGAGATTACAGGAATGTAAACTTTCCAGGAAATATTTTATGAAAGAGACAGGAGGCATAATGAGGACCTGAGTAACTACAGGCTGTGAATGTTTAATCAGTTTATGCAGAGACATTTTTTCACCAGCACTGTTATCTAGAGAACAGGACTAGTTTAGCCATTCTGACTTCTGAAAGGAAGATATCAAACACTCAAGAGAGTTATGGTCAGAGGGAGTGGCAGAGGAAATGGTCTAAAGCTCAACTAAGTATCAAAGGCACAAACTTCTGTGACTGTAGGAGCTACAGGCACCATGCCAGAGGGACTTCAGAGATGGAGTTCCTGCAGTCAGCCTCATTTCAGGGCCCTTTCCTTGATGGCAGGAGTTACATGCTTCTTGGGCTCAGCTGGACCACAAAGCACTGACAATCTCTGTTCAATTTAGCTGATTCAGTAGAAGGAAGAAACAAGTCCTGGTTTCTATCAGTCAATTTGGTTAGCTCCAATGAGACTAAGAAAAATGTACACCCCAGAAAAAAAAATCCTCCCTCAAGCTGAATCCTTCCTTCCATCTCTTCCCCCAAAGAAGACACCACAACTTTTTATTTTCTCTTGAACTCTTGTTCTCAATCTCTTCCTACTTTTAAAGCGACAACCAGGTTCTTTGTCTTTGGTTATGCCCTCATCAGAAAATGGTCCTCTCCAAGTCAAGTGATTTTTCTGTTTCTTCCCATTTTAGAAAATATATACAGCTCCAAAACTGCCTCATGAATTTTAGTGTAAGTCTATATCAACCTCAGAATAAAGCCTCCTGGAATCCACATCCTTAATCAGAATCTTAGCCTAAATCAAGGAACAGATTAGCCTCATAAAGCTTTACCTTCATGCTCAGCCAGGTCAACTCAGGAAAAGAGCCCCAATTCCTAAGCAATCTGGGCTCACATTATCTAGCTTGGTCCATTTCAGCCTTGTTCTCTATCTGGGCCCAGTGCAAATGTTTCCCACCCGTTATTCCAATGGTCATGTCATTGTCATCTGTCTGTGCGAAGTGCAGATGATAGCCCTTGCTCCGATGAGACTATACCTTGTTACCTGTTTCTGTCAGTCTCAGAGTAGGTACTTCACTACATATCAGGAAGCCACATTTTTGTTCTGTTGTAGTGAAGCACCTCAGAAAAGAACCCAAACCTAATAATGCCTTCTGTTCCTGTTCTCAGGCTAGAGAAAGCTAAAGGGTATAGGGCAACTGAGATATATGCTCATTTATGTCTCTAAGGGCTCAAGAAAGTGAGGGTAAATGAAAATGCATAGCCAAACTTGAGCAGAATCAGGAGAAGCTGATCAGTAACAATATAAAATGCAGGAATGCTTAGGTGGAGATCCCCATAAAGGCCATTATATAATAATAAGTTTTAGAAGGTCAAACTTGGAGGATCTGTGGAAATGAGCCCTCTATTCTTATGTAATAAGGGACCTGAGATTTTTGGCTTGAGGGGTGAAGAGCCTCAGGTCAGGTAGAGAAAAAGCATCTTATTTTGCCAGGAAACTTAAGAGAAAGAACAAATTTTATGGAAACCACTCATACTAGTTTAGTCAACAGGCAGAGGGCTGATCCATGCTAGTGCTATTGCATTACTTTTTTCAAGGTGGGTGTCAGGGATATGATGTGCACAGTTTGAATAGAGGGTCTTTAAGACAGCAGAGGAAGTAATCCTAGAGATGGGTAGAAATCAAGGTAATGACACTGTGGGAGGACACAAAGAATCCCTACAGTACTGGCAGCCTGGGTTTTCTGTGTACTTGTGATGGTACATGCTTTCATTTCATTCCATGTAGTATAGTGGGGGCTATAATTGTGATAAAGTATTTTGTCTAAATTAGATGTCCTGAAGTCCACATAAGAAGACAATTTTCATGCAGAAACATAATATACTTTAACCATATTTCCACCTCTTTCCCCTGGAAGCCCTCTTCCAACTAGTCCCTGTTTCATTTTGATATTTTTTATTGCCCTCCTTCACCCAATATATCTAAATGTTGTTGGGCTCAATATTATGCAGGTTTTGTGAAGGTAATTATGGCCTTTGTGAGGTCATGAAGTAACAGCCATCTCATGTCCAGAAGATATTCTCCCAAAGTACTCCTCTTCATTCTCTGGCTAGTGTATTCTTTTTGCCCCTTCTGCAACCTTGGAGAATATGAAAGACATATATCATTTAAACCTGAGTACTCAAAACTTACTTTTTCTCAGCACTTTGACAAATTTTGAGTCTCCAGTAGTCATCAACATCTGAAAAAGACTTCTGCTGACCAGAAGTGAAGGCAAAACATATCTATATACAATATAACTATTTAGAGGGCAATTAAATGATACATGTCACTCTAACCAATCAATAGTATTAGCTTCACCCCATGAGCATATGGCTATGACTGAAAAGGCATGAATTCCTTTTCATAGAGCAGGTCTCAAATCCAATCAGAAAGCAGTTGGTTACCCCCCAAACTATCATGCAACTATTGTATTAGTGGGCCCATCTTGCCTGGCTGGATAGTTGTCTACTCAGCACCCAGGGTAGACCTGCCATTGGTTAAGACTTGATCACTCCCCACTCCTCAGCAGCCTACATAGCACTTTCTAGCTTTATGATAGCTAGGCAAGAGGACAGAGGCTTCCAAATTATTTCCAGTTTGACTGTTCAGTGCCTTGTAAAGGAAGAAAGTGGTGATTTCAGCAATAGGATCTTACTATCTAGTTCTGGTTGGGAACCAAGAGCAACTGCAGTACCCTATTGTTTTGGAGAATCCCTAACCAAAAACTCAATGAGAGGTATCCCACCCCAGGCAATGGGATTTTTCTGCAACAAAATCTGGCTTCTGAGAGCTTCATTATTCATGAACATTGGAGGTCTCTCCATCTGATATTTGCTTCAATTTCTTCAGTGTTTTAATGTTTTCATTGCAGAGGTCTTTTATTTCTTTGATTATGGATATTCTGAGATATTTAATTTTTGTGGCTATTTTGAATTAGACTTTCTCTGATTTCTTGCTCAGTATGTGTCGCAGTCAGCCACAGGCCACTGGGATGAATCTCCAAACCAGGCACAGTTTATGGGAGGAAGAGGCTGCTCCCCAAATAGAAGCCTTAAAAGGAAGGAATATTTTTTTTGGTGAATGGTTTGAGATGGTAGAGTCCATCATGGCAGGGAAGACATGCAGTAGAAGTTTGAGGTGGTTGGTTAAATTTCCTCCATAGTCAACAAAACAGGGATGAGAGGAATTTCTTTGCCTTTTATATAGCATTAGGGCAGGGTCTTGCAGTCCTGTCCCAGACTTTTTGGCTTCCTGAGTCTTTGGAATTTCCTTCTTGCACTGCCCACACAGGAAAGAATGTTTACTTTTAGCTCCTTTGAGCTTCTTTACATCCTGCCCCCTACTGAGAGGCTGCCTTCCTGTAAACATCCTCAGAGACCCACCCAAGAGTTACTAAAAATGTCAACTTGACAACAAAACCTAACCATCACAGTATGTTTGTCATTGTATAGCTGCTGAATTTTCTGTGTTAATTTTGTATGCTGCCACTTTGTTTAAAATTTTTTTTCAGCTCTGGAATTATGTTTTAATCTTTAGGGTCTCTTATATACATAATCATATCATCTGAAAATAAGAATAGTTTGACCTCTCCCTTTTCAGTTTGTATCACTTTTATTTCTTGCTCTTATTGCTGTAATTCAGACTTTAAGCAATATATTAAATAAAAGTGTAGATAGTAGATACACTTGGCTTTTTTCAGAATTTAGTGGGAGTACTTTGAGTTTGTCTTAATTTAGCATGACATTAGATATAAATTTGTTACATATAGGTGTGATGGCTAAATTTTGTTGCCTACTTTATCTGTTTAGTAATCCACAGTAATCTTGGGTGGGTCTCTGAGGTTGCTTCCAGGAAGGAGTAAATAAAGGAGGAGGACCCTCCTCCAGAGTGAACCCTGTTCCAGAGTTGGTGGCCATCTCAGTAGGGGGAAGTATGTAAGGAAGCTCAAGGGGAAGGAAATCTCTCTCTTCCTCCACTCCTATGTCTTTTGCTTGTGTTTCTCTGTGTGTGTGTTTTGTATTGGTGATAGCTTCTCCTCTCTCTCTCTCTCTCTCTCTCTCTCTCTCTCTCTCTCTCTCTCTCTCTCTCTCTCTCCCTCTCTCTCCTCTGTTTGAACCTGTCAAAGGGGGCCAGCCACTTTTGCCATTATGGAACTTCCCCTGAATCTTTAATATCAATAAATCTCTTCCTCCCATAACTGTGCCTGTTTTGGAGGTTCATCCCAGCAGTGTGGCTGACTACCATAATAGCCTTTATTGTGTTGATGTATTTGCCCTCTATCCCTAGGTACTGCAGCATTTTTATAATGAATGTATGATGAATTTTGTCAAACGCCTTATTTGCTTCTATTGAGATGATCTTGTAGTTTCTATCATTGGGTACAGTTATATGATTTATGGTATTTATTATTTACATGTGTTGAACTATCAATCTCAGAAATAAGGCTAACTTGATTAAAGTAGGTCTATGTTTTTGATATTTTCTTGAATTTGATTTGAGTATTATATTGATAATATTTTCATCAATGTCCAAAAGGAATATGCTTTATAGGTATTTTTGTGTGTTTGTATCTGCTATTTTTTTGTTATTATGTAATGCTGGGGTCATAGAAGTAGTTAGGGAGTGTTATTTTTTTTCCTTTTCTATACTATGGAATAATTTGAGAAGAAATGGGTTAGCTGGGATGACTTATATAATAAGCTAAATGAATAATGAATCAAAATCATAAATCCTTACTTTAATACAGTAAGCTCTTGGGAAAGAAGTGGACATTGTCTGGTAAGAGGGGTTGTGAATGGAGGGGAGAAAACCAAACTTCATGAAAAATTAATCAGACCTGTAACTCCCAGTCCCTGTCATTGGATCCTTCACACACTGAGCTGTTGATCAAAAAGACCTATAAGGTCCCCCAAACAAGACAAGCTTCTGTCAAAGCTCTTGAATACCCCCCGTAGGCCAAAGATAAGATCCTATTGCTGAAGAAACCACGGAAAGACATCAAACAACACCTAGAGACCCTGCAAGTTCCAGAATGGTATCCAATACCCAGATGGTAGCAAGTGCAGTGCTGGAAGGCACAACATAAGCTGCCAGGGGAAATTGGTTAATGACATTCAGAGAAATCAGAGACCACTGATACAAAATGCAGACTACTGCCATGAGAAAGCTGAACACACTTCCTTCTGGGAGAAATCAACAAACCAAGAAATAATCACTGGTACAATAGAGGCGTCAAAACCTTGTCGGGGTGGTGGTGGTGGTGGTATTCAACATCTTTTAAATTGGCCAAGAAATCAACACAGTGACAAGGAATCCTTAACTGGAATTGGGACTCAGTGCAAAATCCTACAGGAACCAAAACTGGGGCTCCAAAAAGAAATCCCTATAACCAGAGAACTACAGAGAGGCTCATCTCAATAGAATCTTGTCAAATTAGAAATATGTATATAATTTAACCTATACTGATCTCACTCTTTGATAGAGATTCTGTTTGTATTTTTGAGAAGGCAGTGAAAGAACCACGGTCATTCAAACTCTACAACAAATCGCAGGTGGATGGCTGACATCCTGGCAAGAGATGAATCCCCAGGCCTATCCTGTAGGCCCCAAATGAAACCCTTGAGAGAGTGGCAGGATAAGTAAGAGACCTATCACCACAGCCAGTCAGTCAACCCAGGATAAGTTAGTGAGGCAGACACCAATGATTTCCAACACAGCCTAAAGCAGAAGTATGGAGAACTTAAGATATCTGAAAAGACCTCCAAGGCCTTTCTCGGGAGAGCGTACCCCAGGACTCAAATAACCACACCAGCAGATGCAAAAGCAAGAGGATTCTTTGTTTTTTTTTTTTTTTTTTGGCTGCGCAGACGGGCTCCCCGGACCAGTGAAGAGCAGAGAGCCCTGAGGAACAAAAGCTTCAGGCAAGAACTACAAAATTATAATACAGCTCAGACCATAGGACGTTTCATATTTCCATTGGGTTTTTTGTCCTGATCTGTACAATTTTGATTGGTTATCCAGTTGGAGCCTATTATTTGCATTTTATTTTATAACTTAGGACCTCCCACAGAAGGGGAGGGGGAGTGAGCCAGGAGAGGTTCTTTGTTCTTTCATATATGAGCTGTTTTATGAAATGGAGTCAGTTTTACAAAATGGATTCTTCAATCAACAAAAGAGCAGTCTTAAAACTCACCCACCATGACTCAGGGAACTGAGCAGAAGATGGGTCAGAAAGACTGTAAGACTCATGGTAGGGGAGAATATCCAGATACATTGTCCCCCTCAGCAACAACATACAAAAGGGGGGCAAACCTGGCTGCCTGCTGTGCTATCCATAACCCCCTACCTCGTAGACTGATACAGTATGCCCACTGACAAGGATACCCAGT
Source organism: Zapus hudsonius (assembly GCA_004024765.1). NCBI lineage: Eukaryota > Metazoa > Chordata > Mammalia > Rodentia > Dipodidae > Zapus > Zapus hudsonius. The sequence goes on along the minus strand of PVHP010017461.1, from coordinate 9,371 downwards.
GGATTGGGAACAGGGATGAGGCAATTCAGGATACCAACATAATCTTTGTTAATACAATGTATCTAATTTTGGACAATAAAGAGATCAATTAATAAAAAAGTTTTCATAGAATTCTGATGTGAACCTGTCTAATTCTATGCCTGGTAGCCTTTTAATTTCTCATTCAATTTCATTATTTTTTGTGTAACTGTTTACATTATTTAATCTCATTTTAGTTTAACTTTGGTAGGTCATAGGCATTCATTTATTTGAGCTCTACCAATTTGGTAGAATATAAGATTTTGATGTGTATCTCTATGGTTCTTTCAGTTTCATTCATATTAGTTATAGTTTTTACTTTTCTCATCTCTTGGTTCTTTTATCTCTTTCTTTTGGTTAATTTGACTAAGATTATGGAGGAGTCAAGTTAGGGTAGTATTTACTGCTGGGGAAGTGAAACCAACAAATGTCAGAGATTAATGGCTGCCTTCTACTGGTCTGATCAACTTATTTAGAACAGCTCAGAGCCATTCGAAAATAGTCATCTCCAGTTTCTAGCTAGGACAGCCATGATATAGTAAAAGTAGATCATACACAACTTATAGCAGTGTGGGCCATGAATATAATCAAAGGTTGTGCTGGTTGGCCTGGGATATGGGCTCTGGCTGCAATACTGCTTGTTGTAGTCAGCTTTCTCAGTTGCTGTGCAGAAAGAACCCAAGTAGAAGTGGCTTGACAAGGAATGGGTTTATTTGGATTATAGACTCAAGGGTCTAAATCAAGGCAGGGAAATTGATGTTCATGAGCAGAGGGGTGGACATTGTAAGGTCCATGACCCCCGAAGGCAGACTACCAGAGACTCAAGTCAGAGCAAAAGCAAAAGTCAGAGCCAGATAGGCAGTTAGTCCTCCTTATTCTTCTATATTCCTATGGCACAAGCAGGTTACAGAAGCCAGATAAGCAGTTAGTTACTCAACTCCACCTTCCTGTGTCTTATCAGGCTGTTGCATGTCTGGTGCTTCTCTCAAGACCTTTGGCACAGTTATTTTACAGACTTTAAGTAAAGGCAATTAAAAATGAGCAGTTAGCCCTTAACAATTAAGAAATAAGCAGTTAGCCAATTTTTTTTTTCATTTTTACCCTCATAATCCCCCCTTTCCCTTGGACATAAATAAGGCAATCTTGTCTTATGGTTCATTTTGTATGCCTTGTGCATACTGGGTACGAAGTACCATTAGCTGAACGGAATTAACTCTTTCCTTATCAAAATGCATAAGTTTGTTGAGTAAGCAAGGCCCAAAGGATAAAACAAGGATCAATAATACTAAGGGGCCTGCAAGTGTGGAGATAAGGGTCATCAGCCATGGGGAGTAATTAAACCAAGACTCAAACCATCATTGTTGAGATTCCCTTTCTCTTTGACCATTAGAACTTAACAAGATATAATATGTTATCAAAAGTAGAGAATCTAACCAGACATTGCAAACACCAATAGGACTGGGGATAGTGTTCAATTAAAATTTTCAGGCTTCTGTCATGTATAGTTCAGCCAGGCTAGAGTAGAGCAGAGGTCTCTTTCTTTGGGACAGGTTTCCATCAGGGCTTCATCTGTAGACTCCTGGTGATGCATCGGTGGTCACAACTGGCTGAGGATACTGTCTTCTTGACTCCCATGTGACACCTATATATTTTTATTATTATTATAAGTATAGGCCTAATTTCTTAGGGGTGTGTGGGTCCCTTGTGTTACAAATTTAAGGGAATACTCCCCCCCCAAAAAAAAGTGGCAGAAGAATCTGGCCAACTCTGTAAATCTAAGCAAAGAGACATGGTTAATGACTAACATTACCAATACCAACATGTTTAAACAGTCAGAGCTCGCTAATGTTGAGCTGCAGATTTAATAAGACACAGCAAAGAAAGATTGGACTAGTAGAAATTAGTTAACTATCAGATAAACATAACCAATAAGGACAATTTTTGCAATTCAATTTAATAGCAAAACAGTGGCTGACTAATCACGACTGGACAGCAGCAGAAGAAAGTATAGGTTTCTGTAAGCCTGTATCAGATAAGAGAACCCAGTATTTGAGTCTTTGTTAGCAATATAATATTATCTTACTGAGTGTTTAAGACCATGCAGGCAGCCAGAGTGAACAATATTGTAATTTTAGAGGTCAGTAATGGCTCTATAGGAGAGACTCTTGGAGACCTGTGAGGAGCTCTGTGACTTTCAGCATTGTGTCATCTGTAAGGATAAGTCAAGGGCGTTCTGACCATGTGGCATTTCCGCTCTTGGGAAGCCTGGAGTATCATTCTCTCCTGATGGGACTTTCCTGTTACAGATACACTTACTTGGAGTCTATCTCTGGGTTTTCTCGCCTTCCCTGATCAGGAAGTCAGACAACACCAGAGGCTAGGAGCCAGAGGTATATTCCATCATCTCCTATGGCCTCTGACCTGGGAGTAGGAACCAAAATGTTGGTTTTCCTTTTGACTCTGATGTTTCCAATTGGCTTTGGTCTTTACCCATGGTCTTTAGTCACTTGGAGAGATTATATTAATCTGATTAGCAAAACATAGTCATGAGACAGTTTAAGCCATTTCTGGAACATAGAAAACAGATATAAGTATCTTGTCAGCTGTAATCACAGGCAGAGCATGTTAGTATCCTTAAGACTGTACCTTATAAATAACTTTAAATCAACTGATTTACCCCAGAAATCATATTATAGGAAAAGTCAGCATAAAATTTTGGCATCCTTGAAAACATTTCTGACTAGTCTGTGTACTTATGTAGGTACCAATCATCATGAAGAAGCTAGAGCTTAAATTATTTTCTCTAACAAGTTAACTTTGACTGAGATAATGGTTAGACACATTTAAATAAAACAAAGCCCAGTTTTTGTTGAATTATACCAACCTGACGGGGGCGGAGCAAGATGGTGACCGAGTAACAACGTCGCCAGGACTCTCCGGAAAGGTTTGATCTCTTCAGCTGGTATCCAGGCTTTGGACACCAGCCGGACCCGAGTTCGGGCTCTCCCTCCCTCCCGAACCCCTGGGCTGAAGCAGACGGGTTCGCCATTAGCTCTTTGCTCCCTTGTGGAGCAGAGGGCTGAGCCCCCCCCCCCACTAGCTCCCGCCATTATCCCCTCGGGGCGGATTCCAAGCTCTCCACGTAGAGGCACCGGCTCACGGCCTCTCCTCGGCTTTGGAGACCACAGCAGGGCTCCCCAGCTGATCTCAGCTCTGCAGGGGAGCACAGAGCTGACTGGGCCTAGTGCACCCAGGACTCACACCTTTGTCCCTTTTGTTCAGATACTTGGCGCCAATTGAGAGGCTTCCCCGTGGGAGCAGCCGGTCATCAGAGGTGGTCCTCTCCACTATCTGAGAGGGGAGAGATTGTCTCTCCATGGAGGTTTGGGGTCTGTCTGGAATACGGGCCCAGGGTTGGGCCGCCCAGACTCTCCTCAGCGTCAGAGCCACTGCGGTTCCCGGCAGCTCTCGGGTCTGCAGGGGACCCAGCAGCTGTGTCCTGCCTGTGCACCTCAGGCCCTGCCTTCGTCCCCTCATGGCAGATTCTCAGTCCTAGGCGCCAATTGAGAGGCTTCCACTTGGGAGCAGCCGGTCCTCAGAGGTGGTCCTCTTCACTATCTGAGAGGGGAGAGACTATCTCTCCACGGAGGTTTGGTGTCTGTCTGGAATACAGGCCCGGGTTTGGGGCCGCCCAGCCTCTCCTCAGCTGCAGAACCACTGCCGGTTCCCGGCAGCTCCCGGCTCTGCAGGGGAGCCAGCAGCTGTGCCCTGCCTGTACACGCAGGCTCTGCCTTTGTCCTCTCGTGGCAGATTCCCGGTCCTTAGCACCAATTGAGAGGCTTCCCCGTGGGAGCAGCCGGTCCTCAGAGGTGGTCCTCTCCACTATCTGAGAGGGAAGGGGTTGTCTTTCCGCGGAAGTTTGGTTACCTGACTGGGATCCAGGCTCAGGATCAAGGCCCGCCCAGCCTCTCATCAGCTTCGGGACCACTGAGCCCCACTTCTCTATCTGGGCATGGGCAGAAGCCAAAGGAAAAATGTAACTTCCCAAACGAGGGCCCCTAGTCCCATTATGGAACACGAAAGTGGCAAGGAAGTGGAAGAAGCTCATAGACAATTACAGAGAGAGAACAATATGACTCCTGACCACAACAGCAATGCAGATATGTTGCAGTTAAGGGCTTATATGGAAATTATGAGAAAAGACATGAATGAAATGAAACATTCCTACTCAAGCATAGCCTCCAGACTGAATTCAATGGAGAGAAATATGTATGAATTCAGAAATACATTAAGTGAATTAAAGATTAATCAACTAAGGGAAGAGCTGGACAATCAATTAATTAAATTTGAAGAGGACTTAAGAAAACTAAAAAATGATTATCAGGAATCCCAAGCAAAAACAAAAATAGATTGGAAATTGGATCTCACCAAAGAATTAGAGGCTATTAATAAAATCATAGCAGAAACCAAAAATGAAGAAGAAATACTAAAAACCTCCCTTGAATCATTCAGTCCCATGATTGATAATCTGGAGGACAGACTTTCAGAAGTAGAAGACAAATCCGAAGGAATTAATAAGGATGTCATAGGTTTCAATAAAATCAAGAAATCAAGTGAGCACAATTTGAGGGATCTATGGGATACAATAAAGAGGACCAATATTAGAATCATCGGGATCCCAGAGGGAGAAGAAGCCCAGGCTAAGGGCATAGGAAATATCTTCAACAGAATTATTCAAGAAAACGTTCCCTATCTAACAAGAGAAAGTCCACTCAACTTTCAAGGGGCCCAGAGGACCCCAAGCAGACTTGACATGAAGAGAAATTCTCCAAGACACATTTTAATCAAGATGCCTAACATAGAAAGCAAAGAGAAAATACTCAAAGCTGCTAGAGGAAAGCAGACAGTAACTTACAGGGGAAAAGCCATCAGACTTACCTCAGACTTCTCATTAGAAACCATGAAAGCCAGAAGGGCTTGGAATAATGCTTTTCAGGCCGTAAAGAAGTATTGCTTTCAACCTAGACTACGGTACCCAGCAAAGTTATCCCTCCTGATAGATGGAGAACTGAAAATGTTTCATGAAGTAAAACAGCTCTATGACTATTTCAAAACAAAGCTACAATTTCAGAAGGTTCTGCAAGAGATAACCCATTCGGAAGAAACAAGAAATCTTCCACAGAAGAATACTAGAGATCAGACACGACAATCACAGTCAGTGTGCTAATAACAACAGCACAGACGAAACCCTCATCCCTTCATCATGGCAGGGCTCAAAGCAAACCTCACAGTTATATCACTGAATATAAATGGACATAACTCCCCTATAAAAAGACACAGACTTGCAGGGTGGATCAGAAAAATGGACCCTTCCATTTGCTGTCTTCAGGAAACACACTTTACTTCCAAAGACAGCAACCTTCTTAGAATTAATGGATGGAAAACAGTTTATCAGTCATGTGGAAGTAAAAAGAAAGCAGGTGTGGCTACACTAATCTCTGACAAAATAGACTTTACACCAAAATCAATTAAAAAGGATGATGGTCACTTCTTACTTATCAAAGGAAGGATTCAACAGGAAGACGTCACCATCATCAACATATATGCACCAAATTTGGGTGCAACACAGTTCATAAAGGAAATCCTACTCAAAAATAAAGCAGTAATAGACTCCAATTTCATCATAGTAGGAGACTTCAACACACCTTTATCAGCTCTAGACAGATCAACCAAACAGAAGATCAGCAGGTACATAACAGAGCCTAATGACACTATTGATCAACTGGGAATAACAGACTTTAACGAACATTCCATCCCAAAGACACAGATTATACATTCTTCTCAGCAGCACATGGGACTTTCTCTAAAATTGATCACATCTTATGTCACAAATCTTCCCTAAACAAATTCAGGAAGATTGAGGTAGTTCCTTGCATTATATCAGACCACAATGCATTAAAAGTAGAAGTTAACAATGGAACAGAATCCAGAAAATACACAAAGTACTGGCGCCTGAATAATGCGCTCCTAAAAAATGATTGGGTCATCCAAGAAATAAAACAGGAAATTCAGAATTTCCTAGTATTAAATGATAACGATAACACATCATATCAGAACTTATGGGACACAATGAAGGCAGTCCTGAGGGGAAAGTTCATCGCGCTAAATACCTTCATATCAAAGACAGAAAGGTCTCAAATCAATAGCCTAACCACCCACCTAAAAGCATTGGAACAGATGGGAAAAGCTAACCCAAGGAGCTCTACATGAAAGGAAATAATTAAAATCAGAGCTGAGATTAATGAATTGGAAATAAAGAAAACACTTTAAAAAATAGATAAATCAAAGAGTTGGTTCTTTGAAAAAGTTAATAAGATCGACACACCTCTGGACAATCTAATCAGAAAAAGAAATGGGAAAACCCAAATCAACAAAATCAGAAAGGACAATGGTGAGATCACAACAGATCCAAAAGACATTTAGAGAATCATCAGGTCATACTTCCAAAACCGCTACTCCACAAAATTAGAGAACCTGGAAGAAATGTACAGGTTTTTGGACACATACCAACTGCCAAAGCTTAACCCAGAGCAGATAAAAGCACTAAATAGACCTATCACACCCACAGAGATTGAAGATGCAATCAAAAACCTTCCCAAAAGGAAAAGCCCAGGACAAAATGGTTTCTCAGCTGAATTTTACCAAACCTTCAGCACAGAGCTGAAACCACTATTTCGGAAGCTTGTTAGAAGCATAGAAAAAGAAGGAAGGCTCCCAAACACCTTCTATGAAGCTTCCATTGCCTTAATCCCCAAACCAGGCAAGGATGCAACAAGAAAAGAGAACTATAGACCCATATCTCTGATGAACTTAGATGCAAAAATCCTGAACAAAGTCCTAGCAAACTGGATACAACGCTACATCAGAAATATTATCCACCCTGACCAAGTTGGCTTTATCCCAGAGATGCAGGGATGGTTCAACATACACAAGTCGATAAATGTGATACACCACATTAATCGGCTCAAACACAAAAACCACATGGTTAGCTCAGTAGATGCGGCAAAGGCTTTTGACAAAATTCAACACCTCTTCATGTTCAAAGCTCTCGAAGGAATAGGCATAGATGGCCTATTTCTCAATTTAATAAAGTCAATTTACAAATCTCCTAAAGCACAGATCATTCTCAATGGAGAAGGACCCAAGGAGTTCCCACTCAATTCAGGAATAAGGCAAGGCTGCCCACTCTCACCACTGCTCTTTAACATGGTGCTTGAAGTTCTAGCTCAAGTTATAAGACAAGAGAAGGACATAAAAGAATACAAATTGGAAAGGAAGAAATTAAACTATCCCTCTTTGCAGATGACATGATCCTTTATATATCAGACCCAAAGAATAGTATCAGTAACCTCTTGAAGGTGATTAATGCCTTCAGCAATGTTGCAGGATACAAAATTAACACACAAAAATCAGTAGCCTTCCTATATGCAGAAGGCAAGCAGACAGAAAAAGATATCAGAGAGTCTGTCCCATTTTCTATCGTCCCTAAAAAAATCAAATACCTTCTAATATCACTAACCAAGGTTGTAAAGGATTTATATAAGAAAAATATTGAAATACTTAAGAAGGAAATAAAGGAGGATGTGAGAAGATGGAAAGATATTGCATGCTCATGGATAGGGAGAATCAATATAGTAAAAATGGCAATCCTGCCAAAAGCAATTTACAGATTCAACGTTATTCCGATAAAATTCCCAACCTCTTTCTTCACAGACGTCGAAAAAAATAATCTCTAAATTTATTTGAAAAGACAAAAGACCCCGGATAGCCAAAACCATTCTAGGCAACAAATCCTACTCAGGAAGCATCACCATACCTGACTTCAAAACATATTACAAATCCATAGAAATGAAAACAGCATGGTAGTGGCATAAAAACAGCAAGACAGATCAATGGAACAGAATTGAAGACCCAGCTTTAAATGGAAGTAACTTCAGTTATCTGGTCTTTGATAAGGGGGCCAACAATGTACGCTGGGACAAAGATAGCATCTTCAACAAATGGTGCTGGAGGAATTGGATAAACACATGTAAAAAAATGAAATTAGACCCACTCCTTTCACCGTGCACAAAAATCAACTCCAAATGGATCAGAGATCTTAATATAGATCCGGTAACCCTGAATACCCTGGAAGAAAAAATTGGAGATACTCTGCATGAAATAGGAGTGGGAAAAAATTTCCTGAGCAAATCTGCGGCATCTCAGGAAATACGACAAACACTTAACCAATGGGACCTGTTCAGGCTCAGAAGATTTTGTACAAACACACAAACCACACTCAGAGCCAATAGACCCCCTTCAAATTGGGAAATGATTTTCGCCAGCCACAACTCTGACAGAGGCCTAATTTCAAAAACCTACCGAGAACTCAAAAAAATTATTAACAAAAACCCAAAATGCCCCCTCACAAAATGGGGCACAGATCTCAACAGAGAATTCACCTAGGAGGAAACACAAATGGCCTTGACTCATTTAAGAAAGTGCTCAGCATCCTTAAGCATCAGGGAAATGCAAATCAAAACCACAATGAGATACCACCTTACCCCTGTCAGAATGGCAATCATAAAGAAAACCAACAACCATCATTGCTGGCGAGGATGCGGGGAAAAAGGAACCCTCATTCACTGCTGGTGGGATTGCAAACTTGTTCAACCATTATGGAAAGCAGTGTGGAGGCTTCTAGACAGAATGGACATAGAACTACCAATGGACCCAGCTATCCCTCTACTAGGAATCTACCCGCAGGATGCTACATCTCGATGCAGAAAATTTTGTACAACTATATTTATAGCAGCTCAATTCATAATAGTCAAGAACTGGAATCAACCCAAATGCCCATCTATGGAGGAATGGACAGCGAAACTGTGGCATATTTATACGATAGAACTCTATTCAGCTGAAAGGAAAAATGACACATCGAAATTTTGAAAAAAATGGTCTGACTTTGAGCAGATCTTACTAAGCGAATACTCAAAAGAACAGAGATTTGAATGCTGCATACTTTCCCACATATGCGGTCCTTAATCAGGATAACTGTTTTCTTTATGCAGACTTATATTTATTTTCAAGCAGAGAGAAGAGAGAGAGAGAGAGAGAGAGAGAGAGAGAGAGAGAGAGAGAGAGAGAGAGAGAGAGCACCAGGGCCACCTCCTTGTGGGTCTGGCTTATGTGGGTCCTGGGGAATTGAACCCAGGGCCTTAGGCACTGGAGGCAAGTGCCTTAACCGCTGAGCAATCTCTCCAGCCCTATGCAGACTTATAGAAAGAAGTGAGATGGTAGGAATGAGGGGTAAG